>LBNU01032409.1:14535-30027 GCA_014162995.1 Artemisia annua | reverse complement strand
AAAACACCTTCTACATTAAACAATGACTATCTAACCCATGTGTTTGTTTGTTTTTTCTTAATAATTAGCTTTGTATAACATTTTTAACTGACAGACATGCTGAGGTTGATGTTGATGTTATTGTTTAACTTTAACTATTGATATAATTTTGTACAAAATGTGCGAGTTTAGTAGCACATAATAAGCGTTAATGAAGTTAAATATGTTCCGTAAAGTTTTTAAAATGTTTTTATGGATTTTCATATACAAATTTTAAATGACAATTTCATAAGTCGTTATTATAAGTAGAATCGCGTATATTTGTTTTTATATCACAGTAACTCGTGCTTACCATTTGATATTTATATTCCCGTTACTAATAATTTAGCCGTATTTAATATTCAAACCCGCGTACGCATAAATTAAGCTTTTAAATAGAATAACATGAGTCGTTATTTAAAAAATATTCTAACGGATGAAAGTCTACAATTAACAATATTAAAACTAATTCGCATATTTACAAAATTTTGTAATTTAAATATATGAAAGTCTGAAACTAATACTAATACTCATGTAATTTTAAACAAAGTTCATATTATAAATTATAAGGGGTATAAAGTATAAGGGGTTATTTGTGGTTTTTCTAAAGTTATTAAAAAACATGGAAACTTGTAATTTTACACTTAGCTCCATATATTTTATTTAAAATTCAACCACCAAAGTTTTATTAATTACTTCCTCTTTTTTTAAGTTTTTGTTTTCATAAATTTGGCACCTATATTTTTATGCATTTTTTTTCTTAACCAAATTTATCCACCAAATTTATTAAGTTTGACAAAAATCAATTTAATTTTGACTTTCTATTGACCAATCATATTGTTTGATTTCGCCTACGTGGCAAAATCGAGCTCTCCTATTGGTCTAATTTTTTTTTCAATGAGAAGGGTTTTGTAAAAATACTCCGAAATGATGTAATTCTTTTATTATATAAAAGATTTACAGCATTGGTACCCAATGTCATTCTACTAGCTAGTGGGCGAATCTTAACAAGTTATAAAAAAAATTGTACAAAGGCTTCAGTATTAGTTTGCTCGAATGCTAATTAAGTTCAAACATATCGAGCAAATTTGTATATACATCAATTAGAAGTTACAGCATTAGTACCGGAGCTTAGACAAGTTTATAGGAGAGGCCAACATTGAATTGTGTCATTTTGGAGGGGCCAATCAATGAATTTGTTCTTGTTTTACTGTAGTTTGTTTGTATGTGGAAGATATTAAAATTTACATATGAAGGTCATAGGTTGCCCCCTCCTGCCTTCAATATGCTCCATCCATGATTAGTATCTCATGTCGTTCTACTAGTGGGCGAATCTTAACAAGTTATAAAAAATTGCCGACTTTGCTTATTNGATACTGCACATAACTTAAACATTTTTTATTTTTTTTTTTTTTTTTTTTTTTTTTTTTTTTTTTTTTTTTTTTTTTAAAGAAGCTAGGGTATACAACGAAAGCACTAATTGATAATGCAACGACCTTAAATCAATTACATCGACCAAACGACCCCCTAACACGACTATGGAGATTACATTAACGCAAATCAATGCTTCCAACCAAACAACCCTAAAACTACAAAGATCCCAAGTAAATGCACAAAAGAAAATCTAACAATCAAGGGTCAAAAGCCGTAATCTAAACCTAACATACATATAACCACATAATGACAATCATTCGATATAAAAGTATGGAAACCTGTGATAAATGAACAACACTCATGGAAACTTGAACCAAACAGTCCTGGCCACATAATCATACCAAGTGTTGGTTTTACTAGAAGTAAGGACATTTTTTAGACAAACTACCCGAAGAAACAAGATCACCTTTGACGACTGAAGACCCTTGTTAAAACTACCATTGACACCATAACAAAACTAAAACACTATTACATATTCTTTGAACCACAACACCACCCATGTAAACCATGACATAATCAATCTCAATTATGAGACCATCAGTCTAACTTGCAAACCCAACGAGCAAAACCATGACACGCGATCCGAAGCCAGTCACTCAATCACACCTATAGCAAAAAGGTAATGTACACTATTGCAGTCTCCACCAACCAACCGGTCTCACACTTAATATGAGAAAAGATAAATCGTATAATATTATGACTAAAGTGATAGGATTTGAACCCTTAAACTTCCCTTTACACTGCACATCCTCAAACCATTAAACTATTAGCACATAACCATATATTCAAATCTCACTATAGCTCAAATTATTGGTGTTCACAAATCGGGTAATACTACACAAACTGAAACCGGAACCGAACCGAATTTGCGAAAACGGAACTCACTAAAAATTTATATCTTTTATATATTTATATAAACAAAAATCACTAAAACTCTCTCATATTATAAATTTAATATTTTTTAATCTTAATTTTTTTCTTGGGCGGCAAACATGTATATAGGTAAATGAAAAACAATAAAAATTATGTAATTTGGGTCAACCCGAAAACCGAACCGAATTCAAATTATGTTTTGGTTAGGTTTAATCCAGTTTGAATATGGTTGGTTTGGTTTTGGTTTTAGCTAAAAAAAATTAACTAAACTAACCAAACAACCCGAATCAACACCCTAATTAGTAGTTTTTTCATGTTTAATCCAAGATAACTTATTAGAAGGTCGAAATAAACCTATTACATGTATATGGGCCTGTTTTCTAGCTCAATATATAGATGAGCCCAATCCAAAACTAAGCCCTTCGTGTCTGATATATAATCCAAAAGAAGCATCAAACACAAAGAAGAAACACTTCGATTTGCAGAGAGAAGACGGAAGGAAGGAAGAATGGATATGAGTAATCTAACAGACGCAATGGCTTCAAGGTCCTATGACAAAATCGCTTCCATCTGCGATCATCTCATGCTCAAGGTTATTTATTTTTTATTACTCATTAACCCTAACCCTAAAACTTATTTTATTTGATTGATTTATTACTGAAACCCTAAGTTTGATTTCTTGTAGGTTGCTTCGGAAGGCGTTGCGTTTCAACAAGACTGGCCCTATGCTGTTCATCTCTTAGCCCACCTTTACCTTAATGATCTGTATGTCTTAACTAGTATTCATATTGAAATTGTAGACTGTTGTGCTGATATTGCTGTGAGTATGATGTGTTTTGTTATGTGAAAGTTGATGCGCGTGTTATAGGAGTGTTTGTTTCCGCTTATATAACGGCCTTATGGCTTATTTGGTTTTCGGCTTATGTTTTATAAGCTCACTTTTTGTGGCTTATTTTGAAACCTTTCGGCTTATATAAGCTTATCATCAGTCATCTCATAATAAGCCACAACAAGTGAGCTTATGAAACATAAGCCCAAAACCAAATTAGTCATAATCCCACTATATAAGCCGAAACAAACACCCCCTATGTGTATGTGAATGTCTAAAATAGATAAATACTGATCGTCTAGCCTATGTATTACATTCTGTTTGTTTATTTAGTCCTAGCAATTTTGGGATAATAGTTCGGTGGATTATGGTCCCACAGTTATTCTTTGTTGGCTATTTTGGAATGTAGTTAAAGCTGCGATAGGTCTCTGCGCATTTGATTGTTGATAGAAACACCTGCTATAGGCATTCGACTTCAAATGTAATGATAATGTATACTTTGTAGTTAGTTATTTTTTCACGGCTGGGAAAGATAGCATGTAGGAAAAACAGCTGTACATGCATTAATATATAGGTATTTTACTTGTTGTGCAATTAATAGCAAAAGCGGTTAAGAGGTGTTCTTTTAGCTTTTGCTTAGAGTGGTTTTGAGGTGGTGACTTTTTTGTGTGTGTGTACTCTCTAGCTTCTTGCTAGTTCTTTCAATGAAATTGCCAAGTTGCCATTAAAAAAAGTAGGTATTGAAATTCAAAGATTTAATTATTTAAATAGTTAAGGTGGATAGACCGATAGACTCATTAGTGCTGTGTTTTTTCTTTCGAGTGCCAACGGTTATAGTATTTGACAAGGGTGTTACATAATGTTGAATGCATCTCTCTCTGTGTTATCCTCTATGCTAGAATAGGGGTCAACCAAGGATCCAACAACCCTTCAAACTGAAATCCCACAATCCTAGAATGGGGAGTGGGGACAGCTTAATTTTTACGTTTTTAATCTTCAGTTAAGAGTTAAGACCATAGATGACCACTGTAGGCACATGTGGCTCCATGCTAGACAATGATCCTGAATCCTGATACATTATATGATAGGGTAATGGAGTTTATTATCCTGTACTGATGCTGTAGTTGTAGTGTCCTAACAGCCATGATATCATTCGTAAGGTATGGATGAATAACTAAGGAAGTTAGGTGATAAAATACGATAGCTCAATTTCAAATACTGAACATCTAGCTTATGTATTACATTGTGTTTGTATATTTAGTCCTAGCAATTTCAGGATAATAGTTCGGTCCCACAATTATTCTTTGTTGGCTACTTTGGAATGTAGTTAAAGCTGCGATAGGTCTCTGCGCATTTGATTGTTGATAGAAACACCTGCTATAGGCATTCAACTTCAAATGTAATGATAATGTATGCTTTGTAGTTCATTATTTTTTCACGTTTCATTGGTTGGGAAAGATAGGCATGTAGGAAAAACAGCTGTACATGCAATAATGTATAGGTTTTTTACTTGTTGTGCAATTAATAGCAAAAGCGGTTAAGAGGTGTTCTTAGCTTTTGCTTATAGTGGTTTTGAGGCGCTTTCAATTTGGTGGCGTTTTTAGAGATTTTCTGGAGTTGTCTTGGTGATATATATCGCAGGTGGTAGCCTTATAGGTTTGGTGTTTTGGTTCGCCTTTTTTTTGTGTGTCTTTGTATTTTCTAGCTTCTTGCTAGTTCTTTTAATGAAATAGCCATTAAAAAAGTAGGTGTTAAAATTCAAAGATTTAAATAGTTAAGGTGGATAGACTCATTAGTGCTGTGTTTTTCATTCAGTGCGAAAGGTTATAGTATTTCACAAGGGTGTTACATAATGTTGAATGGATCTCTCTCCGTGTTATCCTCTGTGCTAGAATTGGGGTCAACCAAGGATCCAACAACCCTTCAAACTGAAATCCCACAATCCTAGAATGGGGAGTGGGGACAGCTTAATTTTTAAGTTTTTAATCTTTCATTTAAGAGTTAAGACCATAGATGACCACTGTAGGCACATGTGGCTCCATGCTAGACAATGATCCTGATACATTATATGATAGGAGTGGAGTTTATTATCCTGTACTGATGCTGTAGTTGTAGTGTCCTAACAGCCATGATATCATTCGTAAGGTATGGATGAATAACTAAGGAAGTTAGGTGATAAAATACGATAGCTCAATTTCAATCTGTTAGAAAATTAGACGTTAATTCTATTTATGATTAAGGAAATGTATTTGGATGCTTGGACAACATAGGAATACCAAGAATAATTTGTTTTACATGATTTACAGCCTATGAACAAAACTGAGTATGGTAACAGGGATATGACCTCGTGCGTATAAATTAGGATTTTGGCTATTGTGGGATAGAAAGCCCACTTGTACAGGAAGTTTGTGATAAAAAAAATAACCATCTAAAGATGCAGTGGAAGAGTTGGTGGCGTCCTTTAACATTTGATGTGTCATAGTATGTCGACAATTAGCTATATTCTAGTGCACATGTTTTTAAAGTTTACATGGCTCATTATTGTGAACGTATTACTTGCCCCTTGCAGATATGAGAATCTCTGTTATACTACTATGTGCTTATTGCTTAATCAAAAGGAGTGGGTTTTTCATTGGATATGACTGATCAATATATTTATTTAAATTTTACAGAAATAGTGCTCGTTTTCTGTGGAAATCGGTACCAGCCCCAATCAAAGAGAGCCGCCCAGAGGTGGCTGCTGTCTGGAAAATTGGGCAGCAACTTTGGACCCGAAATTATGCAGGGGTATATGATTCAATTCGTGGATTCAATTGGAGTGCAGAGATTCAAGATTTTGTTGCTGCATTTGCAGGCAAGTTTATTTCCTTCCTCTCATTTTTAAGCAGTTACTTTTATGGCTTGCGATATAAATATCAGTTTAGTGGCAAGCTTGATGCTGGTTTTAGTGGCAAATTATTGTATGGAAGTTAATGAACCTTTGAACACAACACTCACTGAGTTGCTTACCTATTTATCAGAAGTTTGCAATGAAATACATAACTTAATACATAAGGCGCAAACACTTCACATTAGAAAAATATTAATATGACAGTACATTCTTCCATATGTTAAATAATCTATGATCAATTGTGTGGGGTATTTTGGGGGGTCCAAGTTAGTTTATGTAGAAAAAAAATGTTGCATACGATATGAATGCTTCAATAAATTGTGCATGTGGCAATTCACATTCTCTAACGGATCGGTGGTTAGGGTATATATGTGACCTGTTTGCATGACATAATACATGAGTATTAAATGGTTGCTAACCTCATACTAAGCTGAGTTCATGGCATTTTGAAGAACGTAAAGGCTATAAGAACGCCATAAGATCACTGCAGCGAGTGATGTTTTTGTATAGTGGCTTAGTCAATTCCACAGTATCGGGTGGGTCTCAACTCTTGACACCCATAGAGTAGGCAACTTGGCTTATGTTATAGGTCACATGTAACTTATCTTTTTTTCCTACATTTAGGCTGGTCTTTCAAGACTTCTTAATTCCAAAATGCCACCGGTAACGGGACTCTTTTGCTGATAGGTAAAATATACATCAAGAACAAGTTGCACCTTTTGACATAAAAACCATTCAAACTGCTAACTTATTTGGTTTTATCAATTAACTGATCAAGGCTCTATAAATACCAAGGAACAAGTTGAATTGGGTTCTTTTTTGCTTAAAGTATTGCAGATGGCCTCATGAGATATTTTAATAAACTTTTGCAGAAAGATACACCGGAAGGATGTTGGAGCTACTGATGAATGCTTATTCAACTATAAGCATTCAAGACACAGCTCTCTTTTTGGGGATGAATGAAAATGATGCTACAAACTGTAAGTTTTCTGCTTTTACAGCATCTCCGCATCTCTTCTAAAAATCTCTCATTTTTAGTTTGAGTCGAGTGGATCATTATACTTTGCCTGTACCAGTTTCAGTTTACTTATGTTTATCAGTCAGAGGCGCCAACCTGATTTTATTTTTATGTTGATGGAAATTGTAGATGTATTGCAACAAGGGTGGAGTGTGGATACTGCTTCGCAAATGCTTACGGTTAAGAAGCAAGCTGTCGTAACTGAGCAGAAAATAGACCCTTCCAAATTGCAGCGTTTGACCGAATATGTCTTCCACCTTGAGCACTAGCTTAGTTTTCATGTAAATCTCTTATGTACTTTGTTTTGACCGAATTAGCATTCTTGAATTGTGTTAAGGGGGTATTTTACAAATTGTGATCATTAGTTTTCTGAATGGAACCCCTTATGATGATGGCTTCAGTAATTGTTTCGAGAGTTATAGCATGCACTTTGGTAATCTAGCTGGCTTTTGAAGCATGCTTTTCTTTATGTCTATTTACGCCCCTGTTGACCCCTAAAAGTCAACTGTGACAATGTATGCCTGTCTGATTTTCTTATGAACTAATCTGGAAACACTCTATCTAGATATCAAAAAGGTTAATCAGATTTCAGTGATTCAGGAGGAAACAATATATCATAAAAACCTATTCGAATATCACAGATTCATGTTGGAACCTTGTTGATACTTAAGTAAGATGCACTTTAATTTTATGGTAGCATCGCAAAATATATTTAACTTCTAGTACATTTGTAGATTATTTAAACTCAAGGAGAGCAATAAATCTAGAAAACAGAGAAAATATGCTACTGGTAATGGTAGCATCTATAAAGTGGGATCCTGTTGCGCCAAGCTCTTCGTGCCAGCATATGTGTTGAAAACCAAAGCCAATTAGCTTTCTGTGTCTATAATCTCATTTGGGCAATCACTATTCTATTAGATCATCAGGCACCAATTTAGATACAAACTTTATAGTGTAGGTGTTATGTTTTCAAAACTGGAACTTGATCTTGTACTATACTCCGCAACGAGTTTTGCAAATGAAGACGCTTTGTCTTCTAGCAACTTTGTTGGAGAATCACATTCATCAATCAGACCTGCATATAGTACAAAAACTACTTAGATCGACTTTAATCAGACAGACACATGGATTAATAAAGTTGGTTGACAAACCTTGTTCTAGAACCAAAACCATGCCACTGTCAAGCACTTGCAGTGTCAACTGACGCAGTTGCTTCATCAAGTACTAAGACTTTGGTTTTCTTCTGTAGCACACGCCCGAGACAAAGAAGCTGTCTTTGACCCACGCTCCAGTTTTCTCCATTCTCCGTGACTATATCATATATACAAAAACTAATAAACTAAGATAAAAACATAATTTGAAAAAGCTCCATGTAAAGACTTGAGCAAGAGTGCAAGACCTGGTGAATCAAGTTTCCCTTCCTTGCTCCTCACTTCATCTCCAAGTTGACACTTACCGAGCACCTAATTATGGTAATAGATATTATAAGTTTTGATTATTAAAACTGTTATCTGCTTATTTCTTTTTGATACAATAGAGAATCAATTTTAATAGCAGCCACGCAACACACCCTCTATGCACCAGATAAGCAAAATTGGTATTATGTGATTTGAGTACCTCCCAAATCTTATCGTCTGTATACTCTTCAAGAGGATCCAAGTTACTTCGAATAGTTCCTTCAAACATGGTTGGATCTTGAGGGATTATGCTCAATCTTGAACGAAGATCATGCAGGCCGATTGTGGATATATCAATTCCATCTATCAGAATGTGTCCATCTGATGGCTCAACAAGGCGGAAGAGTGTTTGTATCAAAGTTGACTTCCCACATCCGGTTCTTCCTACTATTCCAGTTTTCTTTCCTCCATTGAAAGTACATGTTAGGCCGCGTAATACAAGTGGCATGTGTGGCGCATAACGAACCTTTTAAAAAAAACCGTTAGATTCAATAATATTAAAAACCATTATGCAAAAGAAAAAAAGAAAAAAAAAAAAAAAAAAAAAAAAAAAAAAAAAAAAAACCACTTTCCTTCATCTGCAACGACATAGATCTAATATGCTATAGTTAAGGGCTTCCAAAAAGGTAGTTCGGAAACTGCTATTGAGATTATGGGATGGTAATTCACGTTGGATTTAAATTATGTGGTCTAAATTCGACACTGAAAGATATAAAAACATTAGAAGTAAAGATTGGTACTGTTTTGGACCCGTTGGTCAGGAAAGGCGAGCCTATGTCTTTGTAATTTTAGCGTGAAGAGTCGAAAGGTATCCGGAAAGTGTGAAACAAGTAAGAAGTTCAAAAGGGTATATTAGCACAACTGCCATGGATACAAAAGTGGAACGATTGAAGATAATATCTTGTTTGGAAAGGGAGATGGATAGAGGAGCGCGTATGAAGAAGTTCTAGAAGCATGGTTCATTGAAGAAACGATCTTGAAATTCTTTCTTTTGGGTTGATCAAACAGTTATTGGTGAAGCGAGGGGATCAAATTGTGAAGTCGGGGTCAGAAGCAGAGAGATACAGATTGCACTGTCTTATCAAAGATGCTGGATAATATATCTTTTTGGATTGAAATCCGTTTAGCGCTGCTGATGCTCTAAACAGGAAAGCGTCATTTGTTCAGAGTAAAGTTGGCTTTTATTCGCCTTAACAGATTTTATTTAAAGCTTGCTATATATTTGAATACGCTTTTGGTTTTGATTTGACAAGGAATGGGCATGTTGCCAATTTTAGGGACTCTAAAGACTGCTGATTTACATCCACCCATCAAGTCGAATTCTTACCTGCCGCTGATATGATCCTGGTGAAGTGCTAAATTAAGTCTTCGATTTAACAGTACTTTTAACATATCACGTGAAAACTATATTTTAGATGTCCTAAAAACATACAGTAAAGTCCTTAATGTTCGCCAACCTCTGCTAATTTGGGCAAGTTCAGCCCAATTAAAATTTGTAACGCTACATGAGTGCCTCGATCCGATGAGAAAAGTATTCTAGTTAACGATTTACGTTAGAATGAATGTAAATTTAAAAAACTGAAATCGTGGAGTTGGAAAATCATGTATTAGAGCCCCAATACATTTGGGCATGACAGTTAGGGCAAAACGGAAAGCGCCCTTTTGTCCGGTGTAAAAACCACAATACCTTTATGAACCTTTGACGAAAAAATTATGAGTTAATTATGGAGTATCTCTAGTTCATATATGAATCTACAATTGTGTTATTTTATTCCTAGGCATATCTCATTCCTTATATACAAATGACAAAAAATTAACTTGATTTACATTCTCAATCGTTCTGAGGAGATGGAAAGGATCACACAAAGCTGGAAAATACAATGGAATTTCAATTCAGAAAGGACTGTTATGAACTGGTAGGTGCCACAGAGAAGCAATATCAAGTATTGATCCATAGGAACAACCTTTGATCAAGAACATTCCAGATATCAAAAAGTAACACACTCGAACATGAAAGTAGCAATACAGATGATATCTTGGTTTCAAAAGCACAACTTGTTCAAGAAGAAAGCGAGAAAAAGGAAGAGATAGGTTTCCAGTCTACTGGAAATACATAATACAGCTTACGGAGGGCTCTGGTACCATTTAATTATTGCCACAATCGCTTCCAAGTACTACAATATCGAGCACATTTACTGGATAGGTTGGCATCTATCTTCTNGAAGGAATGTGGCAATGCGATCAAGTGAGACTTTAGTTTGGAAGAACACTGAAATTGATTCTGGAAGATTGTAAATCGGTTCTTCAAGGATCTCAAACGTTGCGAGTACAGAAAGTACCTTTCCAGATTCAAGTGGGATGCCAGCAAACAAACATGTAGCAAAAGTGACAACCGCTACAACAGTTGGCACGCCCCAAAAAATAAAAGAAGACTTGGACAAAGTGTACACATACTTCTTGAGTGCACCTTCTTCTTCGTCCCGAAGTTTGATGATTTTCAATAAAAACTTCATCTCCCAACCTTGAAATTTAAGAAGCCTCATGTTCCTCAAAATTTCGGATGTTGATTTCATCCGTTTATCTTTAGATTTCATCAAATCATCTTGAACTTTTTCTTGGATATATCCTAGTGGAAGATTGGCTAACAACACGAGAATGGTAGCGATAAATGAAGCAATGACAGCTATTCCTAAGTTTTTATATAAAAGTACTAACCCGACACCTACTTGCACTGATACTAACCAGAAGTCATGCATACACCAAGCATATTCACCTATTCTTTCGGCATCAACTGCCATGAGGTTGATGATTTCGCCACTCGAGTTCCCTTGCTGTGACTGACTTGAAATGGTCAAACTTTTATGGTAAATCATGGCAACTATCGTGGATCGGGCTCTGATTCCAGCTTGTTGAAGCTTAAACCACCAATGTCGTTTTGTGAAACACCCAATAATCTTTGCAACAAAAAATGCAGATACTAAAACCAAACCTTGGTTTTCATAAGCTTGGTTACCATTTAAATATAGTACGAAGGAGTCTATGAGGTAAGGACCGACAAAATTAGACAATGAAGACGCTAAAGCTAACAATCCCGTAATCACAAAATCCTTCCACAAAATGTAGAATAACGCTTTTGTTAGACCAATTGTAGTGATTTGAGTACTCTCATTGCTTAAAGACTCGACTTTCTTTAACAAAGCAGGAAACACTCGTTTCGCATTATCAATAATCGCGAGTTGAGGGACGTCATTAAGATCTAATGGCTTTTTATTACCTTTTGCAATAACAGAACTCACCCAAGAAAATGTCAACAAACTAAAAAAAAAACTTGCATTTTCATAAGTTGATGCAATTTCACCCCTAACACTAGAATTCAAAAGTGGTTCTTCAAGATTACCATCTTGACCTTCTTCACATTTATACGACAATGTCATGTTTCTATGATTTTTACTGTAGAATGAATCTCGTGTAACAATATTTTTGAAATATTCTTAATTTTTATTAATTGAACATGGTGCGTGTAACATATTTGCAAAAAAATAAATAAAAATAAATAAATAAATAAAGGTATACGAGGATAGTTTGAGAAAATACAAGGGTAATTAAACAACACATCGGCACTTGAACCAAAAAAGCCTTTTTATTTCCCTCACTTGTTATTTTAATTTTCAAGGGCTCGTTATAGAATCCCCCAAATTAAATCACCACAAATTCACACTTTACACGAACAAAACCATGGTTGCAAATCTTACTTCAGGAGCAATAAGGAAGATATCGACTGGCAAATGCACAGTAAATAATATAAAGCCTGTGGTTCAAGTGACATATATTCATAATCGTCCAGCAATTAGTGATGACGAGCAATGGTACTGGGTTATGTTATCTGATGGTTCTTTTTACCAGAATGGTGGTATTCACGTTGAGGCGGTTAGACTAAATCAGTTGCAGATAGGTTCCGTTGTTCAACTGAATGACTTTGCTACTTATACCATCCGTAAGATCACGTACGTCTTATATTTCTATAATAGTTACTATCATGAGGCCCTGGCAGAACTAGGGGGTCCCGGGGAATTTTGCTTCGTCGTTATATTTCGTGAACACCAACTTTTTAAATGCACCCGGTCCAAAAGAATCGTGTTATATAGTTTTTGTTTGGTTAGTCCATTAAGATGTTAAAAGTAAACTCAAGGAAATAGTACATTTTGATCATATTTTCACTGAGTTCAAAACCTTGGTAACACCTAGGCACTGCTTTCTCTGGTTTCCCCACTCCAAATAAAGACACTAACTGTATATATTTATGAACCAGTGTAGCTAATGATATTTTGAATCAACAACTAATAGTAATGTTACAAAATATAAGATGAATTTTGGTGTTGTGTACATTTTTGCGCCTAGGTCATTCGCATAGTGATGTCTGCTTATCTTCAAGTTATTTTGTGCAGGGTTTTTCTAATTAATGACTTCAATGTGATTCATAGCGAATGTGATCTCATTGGTAATCCAGAGCCATTCTCTCGTAATGATACCCCTTTAGTTGAAAGATCTACAAGTAATGAGACCCCTGTACTTGAAAGCAGAAAACGAGAGTGTCCTGAAACTCAAAGCAGAAAACGAAAGCATCAATCAAGTAATGAGACCCCTGTACTTGAAAGATCTAAACCTACAATTATAGATCTTGATAATTCTGAGTCTGATACTAATGAAGATTTTGATAATGGCCATCACGCACAAGAACCCTTGGCTAAAACACAAAAGTGCTCTTCTCATTCTCTAACTCAAAGAAAAAAACGAAAACGTCGATCAAGCATTGACAACATCTTAAAAGTTGTAGAAGATGTTTCCAAGATGACAAAACTAATGATGAAGAAATATAAAGAAGATGATGGTGGTGCTTGCTTAAAAAAGTTGGAGACACTTGAAAAAGATGTTTCTATAATGACGAAAATGATGATTGAGAAAAATAAAGAAGTTGACGTCGGTGCCCGCTTTAAAAAATTGGAGACACTTGAAGAAGATGTTTCTAAATTGACGAGAATGATGATGGAGAAAAATAAAGAAGATGTTGTCGGCTTTAACAAGTTGGAGACACTTGAAGAAGATGTTTCTAAAATGACGAAAATGATGATGGAGAGAAATAAAGAAGATGATGTTGGTGCTTGCTTAAAAAAGTTGGGGACACTTGAAGAAAATGTTTCTAAATTGACGAGAATGGTGATGGAGAAAAATAAAGAAGGTGTTGTGGGCTTTAACAAGTTGGAGACACTAGAAGAAGATGTTTCTAAAATGAAGACAATGATGATGGAGAAAAGTAAAGAAGATAATGTTGGTGATTGTTTTGAGAAGTTTGAGATACTGGAAAAAGATGTTTCTATATTGACGAGAATGATGATGGAGAAAAATAAAGAAGATGATATGGGTGCTTGCATTGAAAAGTTGGATGCAATGGGATGGGGAGCAGAAGAACCAATATATGACACTGCACTTTTGTTGTTTGGTCAAAGTGCCGATTATAGGAAACTTTGGTTGCACTTGAAGCCGGAGAGTTGTGGGAAGTGGGTAAAAAATGCTGGAAGTATGTTTGGCTTACTGGATTGATGAAAATAAAAGGTTAAGTTTATGTTTATGTCATCTGATGTTATGTTTTTGTTTGGTCTATAATCTGTTTTGTCTAGAAGGTAGGTGAACCACGCTGTTATCTTTTGGGGTTAGGAATGCTGTGTAGAACTATTAATATATGTCTGCATGAAGTACAATGTGCAATGCTAAGTTTTTGGTAAAAGCTTTTTTCTGCTTTTATATGTTATACATTTAATAGCGGAAAAAATCAGAAGCTACAGATTGATTCATGAATTGGCTGTTATGCAGTCAACTTCAATGTCACATCAGCAATTCGATTGCTGTTATATGGGTGAACTTATAAGCATAGACTACAACATTGTTTTTTTTATTGTTGTGTTTTCAGGTTTCACCCTATTATCCTTATCTCTTAAACTAGGAAGAATGGTGGACTGGTGGTGATACTTAAAACAGATTCTACTGCAGTAAATGCTTTGAAGAATAATTGTGTTGACTTTTTTGGATTACTTTTGCAATGCAGAAGGTCAAACATCTTAAATCATGTCTAGCTCTAATTAATTCCGGGTTATAGCTGTAAAATTTGCTGGTGTATATCGTTTTAACAGGAACTCATTAAGGATAAGTTATTTTGGATAGATGTTCGTTGGAATGTCCTTTTCCTTATGTATGTCCGGGGTTGTGTCAACAACCCCACGAAACAAAGAAACAAACCCATGAAACTAAACACAGAATCAGACACAAAAAACACTGTGAGCAAAGTACTTGTCCTTTCATAGAAAACAGTCTACCACAAGTGAATAAAAAGAAAGTACAAAGAAACACACCCACCAAAATCTCAAAACTAACGGGTACTTATTAGATTCTGTCGTCGAATTTGAAACATTTGTGTGCAAATAAACCAAAACAAATAGCCAAACAAGTGTTCCTAGAGCACCATGCAAAAGGGTTATAATCTTTTCATCATTCCAACCATTTTTATACCAATAAAAACAGTTTAAGAAACATAAACCAAGATTAAAGAGTGAAAGAATAAGACAACATAGCAAAGTTTGTTTGTAGAACAAGCAACCAATACTCCATTTCGAAACAACCATATGATCATTCCTTAATCTTTTTGAGACCCATGAGACTACCATGAAGATCAAGAACATGAAATGAATGAAAGTAACACACTCATGTAAGAAAAATGGGTTTAGTAAAGAGTTTAGCATGGAATTGTAAAACATACCAAAGTTTGAAACATTAATCTGAATCATCATTATTTTTGATTTATCAAATGAAATGGTTGTTGAAATATGGTATTGTTTTGATGTTGTTAGTGTCACCACTTACTTATGTAAGTGTGTTATGAAGAACGAGTGGTGATGGGTTTAAGGGTTTATGAGTGTTCATA
>LBNU01032407.1:33888-52971 GCA_014162995.1 Artemisia annua | reverse complement strand
AGATTCTGTAATTTAATTAGGCATAAGTGAACCTTGTGAACAGGAAGAAACCCTAGGAAGAAATCCGATGATGGGAAGTAGATAAGAAACCCCTAATATGTAGTGTTTAATCTGAAGAACACATGGCAAGAATATAACCACAAAACCCCATCCAAAGAAGGCCATTAAAAAATGGTTTTCTCTGTTTCTGTAGCAATACTCACAATCGGTACTGTGGAAATAAAAAACTCGGATCAAGACTGTTAGATCCATCGGAGCTATGCACCGCCGATGACCCAAGAGGTGAGAGAGAGAGAGGGTTGGAATGTGAGTGAGATCCGAACAGCGTTGGGTTACCATTTTCGGGTATAGGGGTCCCGAAAAAAAATGGTTGGCTATGATGCTATGATGAACAGGACACGGACTTTATACTTAACTTATAATAGTGCGTATCATTCGTTCAGACTTACCATTTTATTGAGAGGTTTTTGGGCAAGAAAAGCGAAACTGTATATCTTTAGAGGCAAACAATCGATGAAATGCTTGGTTATCAAATTCCCCTCTATGATCACACTGAAAAGACTTATTTCACATTTAAACTGAGTATGAACAAAGTTACAAAACAACTCAAACTTAGACAAAACATCAGATTTATTAATTAACGGATAAACCCAAACATGACGCGAATAATGATCCAAGAACAAGGCATAATATTTAAATCCTGAAAGACTCGAAATTGGGGAAGTCCACAAATGCGAGTTAACAATATCAAAACAAGACTAAACCAAAGTACTAGAACTAACAAATGGAATCATCACGTGTTTGCCAAGTTGACAAACATGACAAAGAACATGAGGTTTCTCGTTATTACACGAAATAGAATTACTAGAAAGAACACGAAGCAACACTTCACTTCGTAGATGTCAAAGACGCTGGTGCCACGTATACTGACTGGTAAGAAAAGCATGAGGGATAGTGGAAAGCTTCGTGACCTGGTAAAGATCCCCAGTGCTATCACAGCGGAGAAGCACCCGACGGGTCATGAAATCCTTAACAGAAAAACCAAAAACGTCAAATTTAACAACACAATGATTATCACGAATAAATTGACGAACATAAATTAAATTCTTGACAATATTGGGAGTAATAAGAACATTTTTAAAATAAAGGGGTCGATGAGGTGTAAGCAAAATGCTATGNTGCAGCTGTCCTCAATAAATACACAGACAAACCCTTGCTCAATAAATACAGAGACAATAGCACAATAAATGAAAAAAAAAAACCAACAATTAATACAAATACAAAGAATAGATTCTGTAATTTAATTAGGCATAAGTGAACCTTGTGAACAGGAAGAAACCCTAGGAAGAAATCCGATGATGGGAAGTAGATAAGAAACCCCTAATATGTAGTGTTTAATCTGAAGAACACATGGCAAGAATATAACCACAAAACCCCATCCAAAGAAGGCCATTAAAAAATGGTTTTCTCTGTTTCTGTAGCAATACTCACAATCGGTACTGTGGAAATAAAAAACTCGGATCAAGACTGTTAGATCCATCGGAGCTATGCACCGCCGATGACCCAAGAGGTGAGAGAGAGAGAGGGTTGGAATGTGAGTGAGATCCGAACAGCGTTGGGTTACCATTTTCGGGTATAGGGGTCCCGAAAAAAAATGGTTGGCTATGATGCTATGATGAACAGGACACGGACTTTATACTTAACTTATAATAGTGCGTATCATTCGTTCAGACTTACCATTTTATTGAGAGGTTTTTGGGCAAGAAAAGCGAAACTGTATATCTTTAGAGGCAAACAATCGATGAAATGCTTGGTTATCAAATTCCCCTCTATGATCACACTGAAAAGACTTATTTCACATTTAAACTGAGTATGAACAAAGTTACAAAACAACTCAAACTTAGACAAAACATCAGATTTATTAATTAACGGATAAACCCAAACATGACGCGAATAATGATCCAAGAACAAGGCATAATATTTAAATCCTGAAAGACTCGAAATTGGGGAAGTCCACAAATGCGAGTTAACAATATCAAAACAAGACTAAACCAAAGTACTAGAACTAACAAATGGAATCATCACGTGTTTGCCAAGTTGACAAACATGACAAAGAACATGAGGTTTCTCGTTATTACACGAAATAGAATTACTAGAAAGAACACGAAGCAACACTTCACTTCGTAGATGTCAAAGACGCTGGTGCCACGTATACTGACTGGTAAGAAAAGCATGAGGGATAGTGGAAAGCTTCGTGACCTGGTAAAGATCCCCAGTGCTATCACAGCGGAGAAGCACCCGACGGGTCATGAAATCCTTAACAGAAAAACCAAAAACGTCAAATTTAACAACACAATGATTATCACGAATAAATTGACGAACATAAATTAAATTCTTGACAATATTGGGAGTAATAAGAACATTTTTAAAATAAAGGGGTCGATGAGGTGTAAGCAAAATGCTATGCCAGAGTTGGTGACGGGTATAGAATAATCGTCACCAACCGAGACAGATGGATAAATGCACATATTAAAAACATCACTAAGACTACAAATAGAATCATTAAGATTAGAGCTCACACCTGTATCCATGTTTCAATTTCCCGAAGGAGGATCCTGAAGTGTCATAGCATTAAAAGCATTTGGCAATATAGTCTCTTGCCCCGAAATTTGACCCGAAAGTTAACCTAACTGCCCCAAAGTTACCTTCTGACCCAGTTGACCCGACTGCCCCGTCGTACCTGACTAAACCAACATACCCGGGTTAATGGGCTGTGAAAAATAAATAAGGGGACGGATGGTGAATCTGTTAGCCCGACGGAACCAAGTGGGCCGGCTGAGTGACAAATGATTTGGGCCAAATTCTTGTGAACCTGTGAGCCCGATGGAACCAAGTGGGCTAGCTGAGAAACCTTGTGGACTGCGCAACCCATTACGGGACGAAACAAAACCACTAAGAGTATGTAATGCCACTGGTTGACAAATTTGCACATTCCCACCTTGTGAACTCAAGTTTCCCGTACCAACAGACCTACCACATCCTAATTTGGTCAAAAGAGTTTGTTGTGTTTGTATCAAGTCCATCATTTGTTGTGGTGTCATATTACCATTTATTCCGTTACCAGTGGACCAAAGCGAAGGATTACCATGTACCCCATTATGTATAAACTTACAATGCTTACCAACCCGACAAAAACCCTTATTAAAATTGAAACAAGTCTTATTTACCTTTTTCGGGGTAACATTAGAACGACGAGTATTAGTACCGGATTTAGCTAACAAAACCATAGGTGAAGAGGATGTAGAATCAGTAGACGTAGTTTGAGCCTGTGACTTTTAACCACATATGTTCAGTAATGAGCATAGAACGAACCGTTTTGAGATCCGGGAAGGGTTCCCGATGAGCAATAATAGTGGAGATATTGCCATACTTATCGGGTAATCCCTCAAGAGCAAAAGTAACCACATCATCATTATTCATAGGCGACCCGGGACAAAGTTTGTGAGATTAGTAATGGTCATGAGTTTGTCTGAAAGCAAAATCACGGGTTGAGACGGAGCACCAGTCATGATAAATAGTTTAGGGTTCGGTAAATACTAGGGTTTAGTAAGCATGATGTGAACAGTTGACGACTTAGGGTTAGGGTTTAGTAAATATTAGGGTTTGTGTCAACTAAAAAAAAAGGAACAACCACGAACAGCGGATCACAAGCCGACTGGTTACCACAACAAACCAACGATCGACAACAACCTGTAACAAGAGGTGGCTGGCTATCAACACAAAACCGACGATCGTCTTAACCGGGGATCACGTCGACTGGTTATCAAAACAAACCAACGATCGACACAAATGAGGTAAAACAGATGAGAAGGAAAAGGTGGAAGTATAGGGTTAGGTTTATAGATCGCTTAGGCTGATACCATGTAAGTGTGGAAATCTGTATATAGCATTATGATAAAACTGGTAGATAATATACAATTACATAGAATAGTCTAGAAGCGGGCTTGAGCCCAAATAGTATCTATCACAAGTCCATAATGAAATATTACGACTAATAGGTTTCAGGTCATCTTCAACCAGGGTATTCAAACCATTAATTTCTTTATATTTGAAAAATAAATTATTAAAACTCATCTTAAACCATGCTTAAATTTTAAGAAAATTTAGAATCATTCCAAATTCTCGATATTTAAAGGATCAATATTTATCCTATAAATATATTTTACAACGTTTTTAATATTTTTTTTATTACTATTAGACGAGATTTTTTGATTAATTCAATATAAATATGTTTGAATTTACGGTTTTTAAGGATATGGTTGGAGATTAAATTGTTTTGGAGGATGAATGCTAATTAAAAATGCTTTTCATCCTGTAAATTTGATTATTTATGAAGTATATATAGTTGGAGATGGCCTTAAGTACTACGTTACGGCGTATCCTTGGTTTTTAGAGAAAAAAGATAGAACAAATAGTTTGTGGTCTACGACATCAATTGTTCTTAGGAGAAAATGATATGATAATAAAAATAATTCTAAGGCTGCTGAGAAACAACCATATTTCATGAAAATATTAGCTGAAAAATGGTTCATGGCAAACGTTAAAATATAACCGCACAAACAAGCTCTTGAAACCTTTCCTTTTAGTAAACGTTTGAATACCTCTTTATGCGCATCGAAATATTGTTCGTTTAAATTAAGCTATAGTGGTATCAATGATCAATCCTTTATCGCAAACGTTCACGTCACCGATTAATAAGTATTTTTTGAAAGATAAGTCATGTGTTCATTACAACTCGTGACTAGAGATCACTAGAGATATGCTTATTGTCTGAGGCTAGGTCATTGATTATGAGTCCGTCGACATCAAAAAATGTTGCACGGTGTAAGGATTTCCTCACCAATCTTTGAAGATTTGAAATGGAAATTAATCAACATCAAAAACTACTTCTCAACTCCATATTAGTACCCTTTTTTTGCTTCGTCTATCTTCTGAGTAAACATATCCCGCCTCTCTACCCAACATGGTTCAAATTTTGATTATCAAATTTGATATCTAGAAAGCATAGTGGTGTTTCAATCGACATTCAATTTAATTATATTTTTCAGGCTATATCGAATACATTAATTAATACTTCATAATAATACAAGTAAATAACCTTTCAAATGGATGCTATAATTAATGTTAATAAACAATTAAGTTGAGTTAAACAAATAAGAGTACAAGAATATAGAATAATGGGTCTAAATTTTATGTTAGTGAAAGTGTATGTACACTAGGTCACTTGCAATTGCATAGTTGACTTTGTCACTTGTTTGTGAAATCATCACTCTTTTAAACACTATTGACATATATTGTTTTGCAAAGCACTATTAACATATAATATACTGAGTTGTAAATAGATGCACTTTCATATAAACAATATTATCTCGTAAATTGAATATCATACATTAGAATCTATGCTAAGAATCAATAGAATTTCTTACTAATTTCAATAACCAATTTACTTGCATTTGTCCATTGAAAACTAGAGCCATTGAGACCGATCATAATGGACGGTCCAATGCTCGGTCGGTTGAGCGCATAGGACGCGTCTTTCATTACATGGGGTTGGTCGAAGGTCGGTCGGCATGCATGATTTGCGTAACTCGGTCGCTTGGTCGACCGAGTGTTTTTTTTTTTTTTTTTTTTTTTTTTTTTTTTTTTTTTTTTTTTTTTTTTTTTTTTTTTTTTTTTTTTTTTTTTTTTTTTTTTTTTTTTTTTTTTGGAACGGCGGCATATAATAAAAGCTAGCAAACGCTAGCAAAAAAAGATTACAAAGAAGGATGAGTTTCAATAGGGTTTCTTAACCAATCTAGCCATCTAAATCTACACTTCGGGTTTCTAGATGAAATCCACAAGAAAGATTGATGAACAATAGAATCCCAAATATTCGCCTTCTTAGGTTTAGTCGTCGAAAAAATCCAAGCATTGCGGAAGTTCCAAATAGACCACAACATAGTAGAAGCGATCCCTTCAAGAATAGTCTTAGCATGTTTCGACACATGAGCAGCATCTAACCAAGAAAACCATTCCACGATGTTAGAGACCTCCGGAATATCCAACATACACCATCTAGCCAGAAGGCCCCATAAATCCTGAGCCATCCCACACGAGAAAAAGAGATGATCAACGTTCTCCACATGAGCATTACAAACGGGGCATAAAAGGGAAGCAACATCAATTCCTTTTTTATCCATATTCGCCAAAGTAGGAAGTTTATCAAGCCTCAACTTCCAAATGAAAACGTTAACTTTGATAGGAATATATCTCAACCATCTAGTAGACGTGAAACTACCAAGTAAAGTGTGTTCGTCTATATGGGTTCGCGCGGAGGAAACTGAAAAACCAGACATGTCCAACTCCCATTTCCAGCCATCAACAGAATCAGAAAGGGTCACATTATGGATGGCCTGCAACAAATCGTCGAGTTGTTTCGACTCAGCCCCGCCTCTCGGGGATCTCCTGAGCACACTGGACCAATCTTCAATGTTTATACGTTGAGCAACTGTGCATGATTGATTCACTTCCAAGGCATAAACACGCGGGAACTTTTCTTTTAAAGAACGCCCCCCACACCAGCTTTCTTCCCAAAAACTGATCGAGCGCCCGTATCCAACTACACGAGCACATAAAGCTAATAAATCAATGCCCTTCGCTTGAAGCTTGGAAACTGATTGGGTAATGCAATTCCAAGGGCTATGTGTCGACTTCCCAGCCCTACTCCCAATACCTCCATCAATCCCATGTATTTCTTTAACCACATTAACCCACAGACCATTGGAAGAAGTGCGGAATCGCCAAACCCATTTGAAGAGCAAGGCAGCGTTTAACGCGAAAATGCTTCCAATGCCAAGACCACCCATACCTTTACTAGCTAAAAAAGTTTCCCATTTCACCCAAGTGATCTTTTTTTCGTCTAAATCACCTCCTAAGAAAAATTTGTTGCGCATGGATTCTAAGCGCTTTTGCACAGTTTTAGGCATCAAATATAACGACATATAATATGTTGGGAGGTTACCTAGGATCGACTTGATAAGAGATAAACGCCCTCCAACTGATAAAAGCTTAGCTTTCCATCGAGACATCTTTGATTCGACCGAGTGGCTTGCATTTTCTTGTGTGTTAGTGTGTATTTTTAAATTGTTTTTGTGGGGTATTTTTGTGTTTAAATGTAGTATTTTTTGTAGTGACTGGGATCGCTTTATTAATTACACTAACTTGGTTATGAAGAAGGTCGTGTTGAGTTGTCGCTAATGTGCCAGTGATAACCGCGATCATCCTTGGTCATTATTACTACCAATCTTAAAGTCCAAATGTCTAAATATCCTAACTATTTACAACAAGGTGATTATTCTATTAAAACTAGCTTCGTCGAACAAAACTTCATTGTTTGCGTGCATGAGTGGTTTTGTGGGATATTATGTACATGTGTTTAAGTGATGTATGTTTGTGTGTTTGTTTTGATGGTTACCACTACAGATGTTTGAATTTTGATGGTTTGTTTAGTGATATGGTGGTGATGCATATAGTGATCATTACATTTGACCTTGTGCACATTCTATTTCATACACAAGTTTACATACATGAAAAGCCTTTTATCAAGCATTATGAAAATTGGAATACGTAAGTAAGGTATCCCTTCATTTATCTCTAAGATGTTACTCCGTTTAAATCTCGTTTAAAACACACTGGTATTGCACCCACCAAAATGACAGTCATGATTATGTTAATTCAATATCTAACGGGTTTTTGGTATGTGTAGGTTCAAACTATTCACTTAAATAAATGGTCAATAATGAATATGAGTCTTAGCTTAACTTTAGAGTTCAAACTTAAGGTTGGTTTTTGGATGAGTATATGTATGATTTATAAGTGTTTATAGGCATGTAGAATTAACGTACATGTGAGTTTTGTGGTTGATATGTTCGGCATAAGAGGGCTTGAGGTGGTGATAACGAATAACACGTTATTTGTGTCACCTCAATGCTAACTCATCAGGCTCCCAATAACACATCAACAACTAAAATACATTTTCCAACAAACCCAATAACATGTTATTGGTACCACAAAATACCATACAAAAAATACCCACTCACTCACAAAAAAAATAAAATAAATAAATAAATAAATAAAATAAATAAATAAATAAATAAATAATGACATCAGTGGAGGGATTGGCGAAATGACCTACGACGGAGGTGACGGTGCAACATCACACACTATACGTAGGTTTTGGTACAAATGGCGGACGAATTTTGTTCCCACACCAATCTCTTAGTATTCCCATGGCTAGTTTCTGACTTTTCTATAGTCATGTAAGCCAAAATGGTTTATTCAACAAACAATATGTGCTAGCATTGTTAGAAGGAAAATGAGCAGGAGATCTAAAAATGTGATTAACGAGGATTTCAACTTGCATGTTGCAGCGGAGCGTTTGTATACGGTGTTATCGTATGCGTTAGAAGCGCAATTTCCCAAAAGAGAGAATTGCAAAAATCGTCCCTAAAGTTTAGCCAAATTGCACGTTTCGTCCCGGATGTTTGGAAAGGGCAAAGATCGTCCATGTGGAGAAAACTTTGGTGCAAGTATCGTCCTTTTGGGGGAAACCTTTGGTGCAAGTATCGTCCCTGTGGGGACGATATTTGCACCAAAGTTTTCTCCACAGGGACGATCCTTGCACTTTCCAAACATCCGGGATGAACGTGCAATTTGGCCAAACTTTAGGGATGATTTTTGCAATTCTCTCTTCGCAAAATTAAGATAATGTTTACTATATTAGGTTTGTCAATTAATATAAGCCCTATTCTAGTAACAACACAACCATACAAATTTAACTAAAAACTTTTAAGATAATCAATATAAGTTACATCTTGAACAATCTGAGTAACATAAACATAAAGTATAAAAAACTTCAAACACAATCACAAAGCTACATTGAAAAAAGTTATTAGATACATCATTAAGAACCTAATATTCAAAAGATCATTGAGATAAATGATGATGACGATGATGAGCACAGTGACTGTGATCTAATAAACTATCTCTGTAAAAAAAGAAAACTTGTTTCACATGAAATCAAAAGAATCGACATCGATGATGATTGTGCTATATGCATTTCGATCTTGAGAATAAGAGGAGTCATTTTTTTATAGCAATTCAGATGAAGATTATTATTTTATAATCTTAACCTGAACAACCAAAAAATCGTAGTTGTCCTTCTCGTCGCAAGATGGAAATACATCTAGTATCACCTTCACCGATGTCCTATCTTTTGATCTCATTTGAGACCCGTTTTATTTTTTATGAAGATATTTTTATTCTCATTTAATTACAATCGGCGTGGTCATCAACATCATCAACAGTAGCATTATCTTTTACCTCAATGATATATGGAATTCCGAATTGTCATAAAAATATCTAATGCGGCGGTAGGAGACTGGAAATACAACTCGTATCACCAATAATGAAGCTCCATTATTATCGCTTAGGCGCACTTAGCCTCCGAAAAACATGACATGGTGTGTTAAGGATAGCTAATGTGTCAATTGCGGTCATAGAGCTTACTAAACCGTCCATTTTCTGATTGATGCGGGCATCTACCCGGTGCTGCAAAACAACAAAAAGAAAATATCAGCACTTACAATTTGTGGAAACTGGAATTTTCGTTCAAGGTACGCGCAATAGTAAATAAAAAAGTATAAAAATATCAGGTCACACCACAACAAATATCAAGCACACACATACATAACAGTTTGTCGGAATTTCAGCGTTCCTAAACTTAAACATGTTCACCTGACTTTCCACTTAATGCAGTTATATATTTTACACATTTGAGTTTCAAATTTCAAAACCATAGCAAATAAGCAAATAAGCATGTAGCCAACATAATCAGCAATCTTAACTTACAAACATCACAAATCTGACAAATTTCTAACAACCACGATTAGCTTTAAAAAAAGGGAGTGTTTTTGGATTTTTTTTAACCCGGTCACCTATTTTGGCGGCAGCCAATTTGCAAGCAGAACAACAATTTTCGAGCAACTGAAAACCACAATGCAACAAAAACCGTAATGAATAGGTAAATAGACATATCACATAACATAAATGTAACCCATGAATGATCAAAAACCCATAAAAAATTCTAATGTAAATCAGTTAAGGTAAAAAAATTCCTCAGCTTTAGGCAGTTAATCGACTCGTATTTTATATGAGGCGTAGTATAGAATTCCTATGAGCTATCTATTGTGAGTTTCTGTGATGCGTACATATTTCCCACTATAACAACTGCAATGGCAAGCTGTAAACATGAATTCAGACACATGAACAGATCCTTAAATAACTTTGGAACTCTAATGACGATATAAAAACCTTTGAAATTATAAAGATATAAGAACAAACTTCCATTTTGCCACCGGGTGGGGGTGGGGGGGGGGGCACTAAACAATGACATATGAACTATATACATTCGTATATATCCACAGGTCCCTAATAATTTTGACTGCAATAACAGTGGTTGTTAAGTTGAGTCAACCTCACGCTCAGCCATTCTACCATTTTACATAGGCTCAAAAAAAAATAACACTGCAACGATCATTACAGCCTAATAAAACAAACCTTTTGGCAGTCATGAAAGTAGTTGCAGCCATAACTTATACACAGTGTATAAAATCATCATTTATGACCAACAAACCGCACTAAACCATCGTACCATTTTGCACAACCAATGAATAGCAAACAGTGCTTGTCAAATCAGGTGTTATAATGACAATTTATACACGGCGTATAAAATTAGCAATTACAACCACACATCAGACTTTAAAGAATATTGCTAAGCACTCACGACCATCAGAAAGTGTAAACAAACATAAATACACATTCCGAAATCCACCAACAACATAAAAAGTAAGAAAAAGAATTTGAAAGACAATAAGTGCCAAATAAAACACAACCCGTGGCACACCATATAAAATCGGTGCCCATGATTACATATCAGACTTATTACAAAGCTTAAACAAACGCATACACATATCCACTAATGGCATACAAACTAATTCACACAAAAAACCATAGACAAAACAAACATACTATGGCTACAAATCAGCTGAGATTCAAGACCAATCTACATAGATGCATATTTCTTAATTAAAACTCAGTGATTAGAGGTGACAACATTGATGGCACATTTTGATATTTTACGGCTATAATTATACACAATGTATAAAATTAGTATGTATGACCAATACATCGAACTCAACCATCGTACCATTCGAAACAACCAATGAATAGCAAACAAAGCTTATTAAATCAGCCGTTATGATGACAACTTATACACAACATATAAAATTAGCAATTACAACCACATAACAAACTTTAAAGAACATCGCTAAGCACTCACGACTATCAGAAAGCGTAAACAAACATAAATGCACATTTCGAAATCCACCAACAGCATATAAAGTAAGAAAAAAATTTGAAAGACAATAACTGCCAAATAAAACACAACATGTGGCACACCATATAAAATCGGCACCCATGATCACATATCAGACATATCACAAAGCTTAAACAAACACAGACACATACCCACTAGTAACATACAAACTAATTAGCACAAAGAACCACATACAAAACAAACATACTATGGCTAAAACTAAGCTGAGATTCAAGGCCAATCCACATACATGCATATTTCTTAATTGGAACTCAGTGATAAGAGGTGACAACATTGATGACACATTTTGATATTTGTATCCGCGTATTCTACCATTCTCACGATGCGAATAGTAACAACCGAGGCTCTTCAAAAAATCAATCAATAGAATACCTTTAATTTTACGAATTTTTATCTGCAACAGAAAATGGTAGACCTCTTCCACCTCAAGGATTTAAGGAAAAAGAATCCACGCTTTCAGATGTCATTGAGATAAATGATGATGATAAAGATGTCAACAATGATGACCAACGTGATTGCGTTTACTGAAAATATCTTCAAAAAAAAGAAAGTGTGTTTCGGGCCAATCTAAAAAAAATGATAGCACTAATTATAATACCACATGTGTTTCAGTTTAGAAAAGAAAAATGATGAAATCCATTTTTTGGTAGCACTTCAGATTCGGATGATCAATAAGGTAAGATCAATGATAAAATGGACATACCCAAATAAAGATGGGAAACATAAGAGGATAAGGCGAAAGAATTTGCATCAAATTTTCGGAGGAAAAATCTTTTTGCAAATTCTTTCACCAAACCCCTTACCGTTTCCCATATTTCTTTACGCAAGTCCATTTTATCACTGACTTTGACTTTTTTCATCATACAAATCTGAATTGCTATCAAAGAATCGACACTGTCTTTTTCTTCTCAAAACTGAAACACATTTGGCATCGTGATCAATTTCGTCGCCTTTTTAAATCTGATCTGAAACCCGCTTTCCTCTTGATGAAGATATATTCTTTTCCACTAAACGACAATCATGTGGTCGTCGCCATCATCACCACAATCATCATCATTTAACTCAACGATATCCGGAAGTCTAGACTTCATCTCCTCAAACTCTAGAGTTGGAGCATGCCTACTGCTTTCTATGATAGCTAAAAATTAACAAAAATGTAGTTTAAACTCATTATTTAGCTCCACTATGTATAAATGAAATCTTAAACTGATGAAATGTTTCTAATTTCTAAAATTAAAGTAGGTCTAAACCAACATAACCTTACTTACTAATTCAATAAGACAATGCTAACTATAACATCAGATAACCCGAACTTAAGCAAAACACAGAAGCATGATGAACCAAAGAGTACAAATCCAGTCAACAGTTTAAGGATGACACAAAAATAAAGGATGCTTGCCATTGTAATAAACGCAAATCCATTGCTTGTATCTGTAAATAATGTTTTCATATTCTTTAGAAGAGTATTATAATGTTTGAACTAAAACAGAAAACAAATGAACTAATTTATGGAATCGATTACTATATTGATACAATGCCAAAAATAATGTTTATAAAATTTATGCATGGATTATACCTTGATAGTTTATGTATTCACCGCCCCTTGGTAGTTTCCATAATCATCACAATCATCGAGTTGCCCCTTGAAGCTTTTAAGCTCTACATTCGTTAAAAAAACTCATAGTCACATACATGATCTAACAACACAAATATTTCAAAGAACATAATCAATTTGATAATTTCTAGAGAAGAAATACATTTTATCCTCTTTTATCCCCAAAATTCACAAAAACCTTACAAATTTAACCTTTTTACATCAAAATTGAAATACTGAAAACTTATTAACACGGTAAACTCTAATCATAATTTACATAATAAATCTCAGTTCTCTAATTATTATCAAAACCACTACAATTAAGCTCGCAACTTTAGCATAAATTATAAAACCTCACTTTCTTTTTAACCCCAAACATCACAGAAATAAAAAATCACATACTTTTTTATTTTATTTTTTAATTTTTTTTTACCATAGAACTATTAAGTAACAACTCAAATCACTATAAACCCATGACCAACAAAAAGAAAACATACCTTAGGATCATCATCAACAGAACTAATCACCATCATCATCAAGAACCTGAAAAAAGCACAAATTATCATAGATTAGTAGATTAACTTCAAAATGCAAAACTCACATAAAATAAATTTCGAGAAGAAACCCTTTTTGTCCTCTTTTATCCCCAAAGTTAACAAAATCCTTAAAATTTAACCCTTTCACATCAAAACTGAAGTAACAAAAGCTCACTAACACAGTTCTTTGATAATTATTTAACCACAAACATCATATAAACAAAAAATTGCACAACTTTTTTGACCTTAGATCTATACAATAACAAAAACCCATTAATACAAATAACTCAAATCATTATAAACCAATAACCAATAAAAAGAAAACATACTTTAGGATCACCATCAACAAAATTAAACCTGCACAACTTAACACAAACATCCTTCTTATACAAAACCTCACCATCATTATCAAGAACCTGAAAAAACACACATTATCATAGATGAGTGGGATTAAATTCGACATGCAATATCAACATAAAATAAATTTCGGATCTAATATTCCTACCTGCACGCACCCATTGTGTGGGCGAGAGTTTTTGTATAAAAACCCAAAAAATATGAAAAATCAGATCTGATTTTTAATATAAAACCACATATATCTGATAATGAAAAACAGGTATACAACATGCAGCAAACCCTCATAATTAAGCGCGAGCTAAGTGGAAACCCCACTAAACGAATATTTTAATCCCATTAAGTCGACAGCTCGGCCTGAACAGTGCCGACTCAAGCCGCGGCTCCATAGTACACCCAAACCATCCCCTTCCCTCGAGCCGACAATCAGCGGCTTCAGAACAATGGCGACTCTCATTTCCACTTTAATGAATGTCATATAGTATAATTATGCGTCTAAACATAAGTTTAGACATATAATTAAATATTAAGCGTGTCAACCAATGCTCTTATTACAATATCAAAAGTCTAGATGTTCACTCAACAATACTACAAGGGCTAAAACATACTATACTTAGATAATCAATGTTTCATTTCATTTAAAACCAACCAACCAATAATTAGTTAGTTTATAATAAACCCCCCTATAAATAAAATCTTGTGAGTAATAAATCTCTATCATAGTTACACTGTGTTTACCTCTCTCAATCCCCATCACAAAACCCATAATTTATTTCCACAAAAATTCTTCCAATTTCATAAAAAATCTCACAAAAAACATTAAAAAGATTGATTCTTTCAAACATTTATCTATCCAAAAAACAATGAAATTTCGACTTAACAAGACAACAAACAAACACACAGTGTCATCTCTAGTTTCTATCTACAGAAACATCACATGATTTTTATATTTTTGGTGTTTTTGAATTAACGATGTTTGTGAGCTTCAATCATTAGTTTCTTTAAAGTTGCTGATTGGGTTCTTGACAAATTTATTATAGGAATTAGTGGCTGTTGTTTTTTTTTGTTTTTTGGAAGAAAATAATATGATGTCTCCTGGGATAAATTTAGTGATGACAGTGATTGGATTTACAGTAAGTACCATGTTTATTGTGTTCGTGTGTACGAGGTTAATATGTGCCAGAATTCATTACATATCTTCAAGAAGATCTTTTCGTATGTCTTCTGGATCTGATCTAAACTCTGTAAGTAGTAGTACATTTCATTCTTCATTTCAAAATGTTTTTATTTATTTTTAATAATTGAGTTGTTATTTAATTTTAGTAGCACATGTGTCTCCATAATTGGTGGTGTATTGCTATATTTTTTTTTATAGCAATTTTGGTATTGGGAATATGGGTTTGTCACAAGTGGTCCAAAAGCATTAGCTTTAGGTGAATGGTTGCTATTGAAAAGCAAAAGAAGGGCCAAAAGCATTATCTGATTATTGCGTATACAAGTTCGAGATGGTTAGTACTTAGTATCTAGTCTTGTATAGTGACGAGTTTGGAAGTAGTTTAGTTAAAGCTGGTTATTAAGTAGTTTCAAGACGTAATCCCACACACCCTCAAAAAGTAGTACTAGATTAGGCGTGAAGTGTTTTTTAGTGTGTCTCTTTAGCAACTTTCGGCCCAAAAGGATTGTATACCGGACGGTTGTTTTGTGTACAGATTGTGTTAGGTTCTTGGTGTTTTCACTAATGTTTTTCTTAATTCTTGTTTTTTTATGTTACACTATGGTTTTTGCTTTTGTGATTTCACTGATTTGTGTTTCATGGTTTTGAGTTTTGACCATGGTTCATATACTTACTTATGATTTTCACTTTCTATTTATTCTGTTAGTTGGAGCGTGGCGCACGTGGTGCAGAACCTTTTGTTGCTGCAAATTTTCCTACAAAGAAGTATAGTGATCCGTTCTTTTCTTGTGCAAAAGATGCTCAGTAAGTATATCTTTCTAAGCTAGCTATTTTATTAAATTGGACCTTGTAATGAGGGCAAGCTATCTGAAGACTTGCTATAAATTGCATTTCTTATTCGGGTTTTACGTATACATTAGTGATGTGTTAAAAGACTATATTGCAAGCCATGACTAATGAGATGGGTTGGGGAATTAGGTAAGAAAGAACAAACATTTATGTTTTTTAATCGCAAGTGTGTATACAATTTCTATCCTATTGCATGAAGTTATAATACGATCATTCCCATATTAATTTATGTTCCAACAACAGTTTGAGTTGCAAAATAAACTTGAAAACCGATAAATTCCACTTTGAAAAGGTCAAAACTTTTCGAGTTAGGGGAATCATTTCTATTTGGTTGCTTCAAGGGATGGATGCTGTGTATATTAAAAGCAAAGTCAACTTAATACTTAATTCTCTTTGATTAGAAGTTATCAACAGCCAATTACCCAACATAACCCCCATCTCAAACAAGTTTTAGTCAATGGAATTTAATGGATTACTCAATCTTGCTTGGTTGACTTTGGGTGTCTTGACTTTTGACCATTTGACCCATAAATGCTAGTCTTGATTGAATTTTTAATAATTCTTGTAGATGCATAGTCTGTCTTTCGGAATACCATGCAGATGATACACTGCGGATTTTGCCTTTTTGTGGACACTTTTTCCATTCATCGTGTATCGACATATGGCTGCAGCAGCACTGCACTTGCCCCGTTTGTCGAGTCTCACTACGTGAGATGTTTGATAGACGGTATTCAATGCAACCCATGTCAAGTTCAGCAGTGAGATTCTCATCAAGATCTGATGAAAGTCCTCGGATGAACCCCACATCTAATACTCAACCCCGGTCAACTGACAACGAACAAGAAGCAGGACAGCAAAACTCAAACGTGAATGAGAACAGTCCAGCTGGATCAAAAAATTCGGGTAACAAACAGTTTGAAAGCCCATCTGATGTTTAGAAGCATATCAGCAACCAAAGTTGCAGCACTTAAGCGATGGTAAAATTTCAAAGATGGCAGGGGAATTGTTGTATTTTAGGAGTTTGTTTGTTTTGATCTACTAGTATTTGTAAGTATTTAAAAGTTTAGAAGAGTTTGGTAAGTAGCTTGTTTTTGCCTCAGTGTTACACGTATATAGAAAGTTGACCCTTTGTATTGACGTCGTCTCAACCTAGCTACCTGTTAAAATTATTATATCATATTATCATGGTTTACCGAATATAATTGCATGATGTTTTTCGACATTTTTTTTATGAGTTGGCATGTGTCAAATGGAAAGTTTGATCAGTCTCAGTTCATTGCACATAAACATGTTGGTATGAAGTTTGTTAATCCTTGGGTCAGCGTGAGTCGCTTGAGTTTAGGTCTGGGCCTAACATATAGGCAATAGGAGATTCGAGCTCATTGCTTTTGTGCCTAAGGACGGGCTCAGTTGTGTGAGGAGATACCAATTGAGTCTTTATGAGAGCGATTTATTTATATGAAGGCGATTTTATGGACCAAACAATGAAATAGAAACATAAATGTTCAAACTGCACTTTAGTATGCTCAACTTGTCTAGTAGAATCGTCTAGTATACAGCCTATCAATACATCCAATACCAATGATCTATGCTTAGAAAGCGTTATTAGAAAGTTTCAGCCTACCCAGAACTTATCAAACAAGCTTTGCTACTACCATTTTTTGGCACTAAAAATCAAGACATGATATGAGCTTGACTAAATAGATCTTCCTAACTTAAAAGTAACAAATTATTGAGTTAACTATTTTAAGATAGTAGCAAATCTTGTTTTGCCTGCAACTTTCATTTTCAAGTTACCACATGTCCACATTAGATTTTAGCCTATAAATGTGGCCATGTGGGTTCTTATTTAAGAAAAGAAATCTGGTTCACAGCTTTTAGGTAATGTAAGACACGGGCCTAGTTGTGTAACATAACCAAAATGAATTGCTATAATTAGGGGTGTCAACCCGACCCGAACCCGATAAGGCTTATCGGGTCGGGTTAAATCAGGTTTAAAAATATTATCGGATTGTTTTGAACCGAACCTGATAAACCGATATTGTTACCGGGTCGGGTTCGGGTTAGATTATTAATGATATCGAGTTATCGGGTCAACTCGATAAGACCCGAAAATCATTATTTATTTTTATCTCCTAATATTTTTAATAGCCCAATACCACTTACTGATTTTTAAGCAACATCAATGAACGGATTCAGGTGTATTCATTTAAATTTTTGATGATTGGCAACATGATATACTGTGAATCTGTTGCGACACATTTCGGAATTTCCATTTACTTGCATGTATGAAAAAGTGTATACAATAATACAACTAGGGCTGTAAACAGACCGGACGAACACGAACGGAGTTTTGTTCATTTTCGTTCATTTAATATTAACCGGACAAATAAACAGACACGAATGCTTAAACGGACGAATTTTCTTGTTCATGTTCGTTTATTAAGAAAATGAGTTGTTCATGTTCGTTTGTGTTCGTTCATTAAGACACGAAACGAACGCTAAACGAAAATAAACGATCGAACGTAAATGAAACTAGACAAACAAACATAAACTTTATTAAATTATATAATATATTGTTTTATAAGTGTTGTTTTGGTTTAAACAAACCAATTTTAAAATTATTCAATTAAAAGATATGATATACGAACATAAATAAACAAATGAACATAAACAAACATTAACGAACGCATAATCGAACGTTCACGAACATAAATGAACGGACACGACTTTGTTCATTTTCGTTCATTTAATTAAACGAACATGATACATTGTTCATGTTCGTTCATTTAATTAATAAACGAACTTTTTAACGAACGGTTCATGAAATGTTTACTGAACGTTCAGTTCGTTTACAGCCTTAAATACAACAGTTGAAATATGTAATATATAGAATATTAATATCGATCTCATATTTGTCATAGATCCAATAAATCAATTTTAGCTATTTATAAAAAAATTATTTTTCATCTTATTTTTTAACAACATATTTTGCAAACGGTAAATCTTCAAGCTACAAAAATATACCATCACGACTAGAACTAAATTATATATCTATAGATATGCACTTCTTTATACTTTC
>LBNU01032407.1:0-33617 GCA_014162995.1 Artemisia annua | reverse complement strand
TTTTTTTTTTTTTTTTTTTTTTTTTTTTTTTTTTTTCAAAAAATTCTGCCCAGAAAAATCACATGTGATTTGATTGATTTGATAATCAAATTACATGTGATTTTTCTGGGCGGAAATTTTGAAAAAAAAATCGTTGAAAATATATAAAAGTGTATATCTATAGAAAAATAATTTAATTCTCGTCGCGATGGTATGATTTTTTTCCGCGTAACGATTAACGGTTTGCGAGATATTTAATTTTTAAAAAAAAGGTGAAAGTTTAATTTTTTTATTTTGATAAAAAAAAAATGAATGATCAGGATTGATTTATTGAATCTATGACAAATATGAGATCTATATTAAACTTTTGTCTATTAGTATATATGTCATGTTCCTTCAAAAGCAATGCTCTACTTCTAAATTAGACTTTGTAAAAACATTTTGTCATACGGTTATGGATTTCATTTAGTCTATGTAAAAAAAATTGGGTCAGTGACTCAATGAGTCGATAGTGTAAACAAATACATCTTTGGATGGATTTAACATTAGATTAAAGAAGTTTCCAAAAGAACTTTTTAAAAACTCAAAACCCGACCCGATTAACCCGACAACCCGATTAACCCGACCTGATAACACCCCTATCTATAATGCTATGTTTAGGAGCCTTCAAAAAAGTTAGAAGATGGTCCAAAATGGATTGGTTTTAGGGGTTACAGGCTTCCTTTGTAGTCATTTTGGGGGTTTTAATACAAAAACTTTTGAACTAACGTCCTATCAGACTATCTACGTTGGCCTAAGCTCAAGTGAAGCTTGAGGACCATTAGGGTTTTTATGCATGTATCCCTGTGTATATATATGTATAGTATTAATAAAACATATGATATACGGGGAATTATATGTTCTAACATGGTATCGGAGCTCTAAGGTCTCATTCGAATCTTAAGCTGCCGTCTCAATGCCACAAAATCTAGCCACCACCGTTTATGCGTACTAAAAAACAGGAAAAAAAAAAANTTAATATACTATTATTACGGCTATGTTTGGCGCAGAGCTTTTTGGGGCGATGAACAGTGACAATGAGCTTTTTTATTTTAGGTTCGTTTGGCAAAAGAGCGGTTAGCTTTGCTATTTTTTAGGAAAACTCATTTTTCCAATGCTTCTTTAAGAAGCTGTGAGCGGTGAGCAGTGAGCTGTGGCTACTGCTTACAGCTCACTGCTACTACTCGCAGCTACTTTTGCCAAACATACCTTACATGTCCAAAAGACCAAAAGTGACGAAAATCAAGTTACACTCATTTTGTATGGTTGTCCAAAAACAAATTAAAACTTACATAAAAAAAAAAAAAAATCAACATTATCCGATCTCGTTTTTTACGATATATGAAGGATGTGAGATAGATAGCTTTACCCCTAATCTTGTTTGTTCGTGTTATCTCTTGTATTTATTCTGCAAATGGACACACTATCTTAGAGAAAACAAAAATGAGAGTTACATTACATAGGATAATCTTAGATTAGTAGTTTCTCACTCTTATACAAGAGTGGTTCCTTTGCTTTTTACTATTTTTCATACTTTTAAAGGAAATAGAAAGAAAAAACTTCCTTAAACACATCCCTATAAGTCTTTAGCAATTACTAACAAAATTTTCATTTCATTTCCAAACACACCTTGCTATTCTATCCATGTTACATAGAAATAAAAGTAAATGTGTTAACTTTCACGTTTATAATCAATTTATCAATTTAACACTGGCAATTATCATTAGGATAATGTGCGTGCAAGATTTGCTAAAAATAAAGCTTCCGTTTGCATGTAAATATCCCAAATTGAGTCTACCAAACATTCAATGCAAGTAGTTGATACTCATATGTTTGCAAGTTGGCAAACGAAGTTTTTAGGCGTTTATGGCTTCTAAATGAAACCCTTTTTCTTGGTTAGCATTGATTTCACAGGTATGCAGGTAAATATTTTTCCTTGTTCTAGAGTTATCGTCCATGAACAAAAAAACACAGTATACAACTTTAAATGTGAAATCCTTTTATTTGTCCTATGATGTCATTACACAAAATGATTGACCGTCGGTGTAACATAAATATTACTCACTTTTTCTATTTTATGATGTTCTAAAATAATTGTTCACTTTTTATTTCAATCAATTAAAAGAGAGCAAGTGTAAATGATATTTGATTGGTTGAAGCGTATATTTGTTCGATCTTTTTAAGCGGTGTAAATTTTGGGACGAAAGGATATAATAGAATCACATAATTTATTTATTCAAAAACCTCGCTTGAATCTCTAATTTTACTTTTTTCTTGAGATTAATTAACATTATTAGCAACATCCCTACCAAACACTTTTTTCCAATAATGTAACCGATTATACTAATTGTTCTACATAAATAAGGAAAATGAATGCAACTTATTAAGTACTTGAAAGCAGGGGTCGGGTTGTACTTCAAAGAGTGTTCTGTCAATGAATTTATAGTGCATGCATTGTTAGTTAGAAAGTAAAGCGGATGTTGATGTTGGACTAAGTTTAGATTTACTATTTGAAGGACATTATCGCGATGATCTATGAACGGTGATGGCTATTTTTGGGACGATAGGCTCATAGAAACGACATTGTCATATGTTTTACCCCTAACAAATTTATAGGTAAAACAGAAGACATTGAAGATGTTTATGAAGTAGACAAGTATTGTGACGTGTATTCGACGAAAAAAGAAGCCAAAACAGAGAAATGCAAACTTTGTGCAGACCACGGATTGCATGATATACAAGTGAGAAATGAAAAGGTTTGAGTTGAGCCATCAGTTGACGATTTGCCTACTTCTAAGAGACAGAGTGTCACAGTTGAGATTGATCAAACAATTATGTGCGATCTTGAACAGCTCCAACAAAACTAGTTACCTCAATGTCACATCGACGAACATCAGTTTAACTCTTGACAAGTGCATCACCTGATCACCCCCTAACAGACACCTACTAAGCAACTACCTAAATGTTGTTAATAGAGTAAAGGCCGAAATCACACAATCAAACCGAAAGCCATTTATCATCAAGATTGCGAATTCAAATAAAAAAACATCTATTAGATGCATTCTGCTTACAAACATACTAGTATCAAGAAACCAGAAAGCGAAAATTATTCTATAACTGTAAACACCCAAAAAGTCAACACAAACTATGTTGCAAAAACATTAATCAAGTCATTTAGAAATACCATACTGAACTTAAATGCCTAACATTCCTACATCATATTTGGATCTTTCATCCGGTTTCGATCCACATAAAACTGACACGATATCGATTATTGTTAAACCCCGAATTCGGATTCAAACTCGTGGTTTGATCATAGCTCTAAGACTATTCTTCATCACGACTGTAAACTCCAATTTCTCGCTAAAATCAACCTTAGTATTCTCAGGGTATGAGCTCCATTCGAACTCTTGAACCATTCGCGCAATCATCAGATTAACGTGCACCGTGGCCATAGCCAAACCCGGGCATATCCTTCGACCCACCCCAAAAGGCATCATCTTAACCCCGGTCACCCCAGTTATATCCGCATCTTCCCCACCCGTCAAAAACCTATCTGGGTCAAACTTTTTCGGGTTAGTCCATAACTTTGGGTCCTCGGCTATAGCGGGTGTAAAAAACTCAACATTTGTACCTACGGGTATATCGTACCCGGCTAACTTAACGGGTTCGGTAACCGAATGGGTTAATACGAAATAAGTAGGAGGGTGTTTTCGTAACAACTCCTTTACGACAGCGTTTAGGTACGGCATGTTTTCGACATCTTTCTCGTCAACTTTTTTGTCCCCGACCGTGGCCTTGATCTCGGTGTACAGCTTTGTTTGGATGCTCGGGTTCTCGATAAACCTCGCTATGGCCCACTCGACCGCGGTCCCAGTTGTGTCGGTCCCACCATTGAGAAACTCCGAACACAATGTGACAATTTCGGGGTTCGTGGGCGGATGTTTCCGTCCCTCGACAGTTAAATCAAACAACGTGTCGATGTACGAAAACTCCGCTGCAGTAGGGTTTGATCCGGGGTTTTTAACCGCGGATCGCCTCTGCTCAATAAAAGGGACTAACGTCGCGATCTGAAGCTCTCTAACTTCAGTCACGCGTTTCTGTTTCTTGGAGAAAAAGGGTCTAAGCAACGGCAAATAATCATCGATCCTCGGATCCAAAGTGATCAAAACCGTCTTCATCATATTGTCCATTTTTTCTATAGTTTGCTCGTCCATTTCGACACCAAAACACATGGCTAAAAGAATACGAAACACAGCAAAACGCGCGTTTTTAAGCACCCAAACCGCGCCCCCATTAGCCTCTGCCTCCGCTTTCAACCGCTCCACGAGCTTGTCCATCGCGGTATCCCTCACATGTCGAAACGTACGTAATTTACCCGTAGTAAGTGCATTTTGCACCATGTTTTTCCTTAACGACCTCCAAACCGGACCATAATAAGAAGCATTAACAGAAAACTTGTTAGCGCTAAAAATAGTTCGTGTCGGGTTTTCGGTCGGTCGAGTTGCAAAAATCAAACCCTTTTCGATCAATGCTTCGTAAGCCAAATCTGCACTAGCCACAATAATCATGGTACGTGATCCCATTCTTAGAGTAAAAATAGGACCATAAGTTGGTAACAAGTCTCTAATGTACTCGAAAAACATTTTCCCTGAACGAGCAAACTGGAACAAGTTTCCAACGACCGGCCATCCGGGTGGGCCCGGAGGGAGATTCGGTCGTTTGGATTTAGCTTTCTGGTTCAGGGAAAATATGAAACATGATAACAATAAAACTAGAAAAGATAGTAACATATGGGGATAAAGACTAAACTCCATTGTTGTTGTTTGAGAGAATGAACAAGATGTGAATTTTTATGAATGCTTGTGAAGGTATAAAAAAGAGAAAAATGCTTGAATTTACAGGTGAGGGTGTAATTAAGAGGATGTATAAATGTTCCAACTATACATAATGTGTTGAGGTGAATTTGATATTTATTGTTGTGGATTTTTCATCTTTTTGTTGTTAAAACTTAAAACTATTATGTATTGAAGTTATGCATATCAGCATATTGTCTAAATCTTGGGATTATTCTTTTCAACATAATTACACCTGTTTCTTGTTCATGAATATTTATATTATATTAATTAATTATCTTTTTGTTCAAAATTTTAATTCTTGTGTAGTAAGCATTTTGGCAACAAAAAGATTGCATTAATTTAAATTAAATGCTTTTTCAAGAATATTAATGTCTATTTTGAAGTTATTAAATGCATGTAAGCAAGGCTGCCAAACTCGCGAGTTTACACGTAAGATCGTATGATCTTACGTGCATACCAGTCAAAATAGTGTAATATTGTGGTAGGATCGGATCTGAGGTAGGATCGACACGCGATTCGAGTTCACTTTTTTTTTTTTTTTTTTTTAATTTAAATCTTTTAAGTCCATCCCACTTGCTTAGGCAAAAAAAACAACGTGTGTTTTACTAATGTCTAATGAGTAAACCACTATTGTTTCATTTTCTAAATAGATTATAGTTTCTACATAGTTTTCTACTTTTCTAAATAGATTATAGTCTAAAAGTGTTCAATAGTTTAATTAATTTACTTCACTGTGATTAAATTAATCAAATGGTATGTTTTTGAATGCCACTAATGAAACGTTTGTTTTCTTGAAATCATGTTGATGGCTCGTATGTTTTGAGACATTTAGGACCTATGTTATGTAATATTATTCCACTAAATCGTTAATGTAACGATTGAAACTTGATTTTTTTTTTGTGTGTTTTACTATTACTTTGGTGTTTGAAATTTGAACTTTGTCATTTTCTAGAGGATATTATATGAATTTATCTTTGACGTTGAGTATAAATGTAAAAAATAGTCGTATATCATTTGTTTACAAAATATAACAAATTGGTAGGATCGTAAGATCGCGATCCGATCTTACGATCTCGATCTTACAAATACAAAAACGATCCTGCGCGGGATCGCGATCTTGACAGCCTTGCATGCAAGGATACTAATGTTTACTTTGACTTTTTAGATAAGTTTTAGACGGTATTAAAAGTATTCTAACATACTCCGTAATAAAATTCCCTCTCTCTTATATTACTCAAATACTCCAATATATTTTTATAAACATGTTATCGTAACTCTCATGTTAAGTTAATATTTAACATAATATATAATATGATTATATGAACTAATGGTATTCAACAATATTCAAAACCTTTTTCTATATGCAAGAATTACATAATTGTTATCGAGTCAAACCATCCAAGCTTAAAGTGGCCAAATTATATAGCGAAGTCTTCATTAGTATGAATGTGATGTTGACACATCTTGCAACAAGCACATGCAGTGTAAAGGCACCGATTATGTTTAATAAACTTGATACATTTTAGTTTATGAACAATATTTATACTTACAAATTTTGTTAAAGCCATTTTAATAGCACTCGAATATGTGATACAAGCGAAGTTGAATGTATGTGTTAAACACATAACTATTGTCCCCTGAGGCTGAAACATATTGGTCCAAAAAAAAAATAATATAAAATATAACGTATTTGGTTTTTCTTTTCATAATTATTCGAAAGATTAACTTGTACGCGGATTAAAGGTGATATTTTCTTTGTCCAATATCATGATGTAAAACTAATTATATTTGAATATGAGACAAGATGAGAAAATAAATATATTTTTACCTGTAGCACATTTTGTTGGTGGTTAAAAGATGATTAATATATTAAAAAGTTGTTACTCAGTATTTATTTCAGAACAAATGTACTTTCGTCTTCAATGCTATTTACGGTTTGTTGATGTATGGTGAATAGTACCACTTTCTTATAACTGTGGCGTCTGTAGGATATTTAGAGGGGTGGGTATGGCTTCGTTGTAGCTCGCCATCTCCACCTTGGCATCTCCTCACCCTCACTCCCTCCTCATCCTTCCTCATGTTGGTGTTGCTCGTCTACACGACGAAGCAAACATCTAACATATTTTGTACTTTTTTTTTTCTTTTTGTGAGTGGAAATAAAATAAAGGTGTAAGTGGTGGGCTCCAAATGAGTAAGTTGTAGTTAGTTGTGAATGAAGAGGGGTTGTAAGGAGAGGTTTGTTAAGATGATGTGGCACCCGGTGGGGCCCGAATGAGTAAAAACACTTACTCACCACACCCACCCCCTCTTACTATGAACTACTATTACTTCTACCTTCATCGTGCTTCTACTATTTCTCCAGTACAAAAACTCAAATGAGGCACTTTTCTCATTTTATGTCATGTCCATTCTACCCTTAAATCCTCAACCGACAGAAATACAGATGAATCACAAATGGACCGTAATCATGTTTGTAATATTGGAAATATTTTTTTTTTGGAAAGGCAACATATATTAAGAAAATAGCAAGATGCTAAAGCTGCACGACACGAACATAATACATCGACCAAACTAAATCCAAACTCACTACGACATACAAAGGATATCACAAAGTGAACATCATACCTACTAAGATATAACTCATACATACCAAACCACTAAAACGCAACAACACTTAAGGGCAAACACATGGTAGAAAGCATGAAACGGATTGACAACCGACCACAAACCTTGACCTCACACATAAAACATAACCCCACACCATATCCTCAAAACACGCGGTTCCGAACACACGATCTAACCAAGTGGTGGCATTGCGAGTAATGACGATAGTAGAATGAAGAAAATAACCGAACAAGTATGAACACCACCTAATGAAAACCCCCAAACCTCTTGCTTTAACGACCTTGGCTTACAACCTCTCTCACCATCTCACAACGTGAATAACGACCTCTCCTTATCACCGCTTTACAATCTTCACCGTCCGATGCTGAACACCTCATAAAACTTACCATATCCACACCTAAACCATTTTACAACCTCACTATATCTATGACGTGAACCACCACACTACCTCATACTATCCTCGACTTGAATCAACTCATAACCTAAACATCTAATGACCTCACAACTCACGACCTCACCATTCCCCCTCTGAACCATCTAACCGTTGAACCGAACCTCCTCACAACCTGAACATCTCACGACCCCAAATACCTCAGAACCTAAACCCACATCAATTACTTAAATCATAACAAACTCATCATCAAAACACAATCTTTAGCATATAAAAGATACGTAGTAGTAAAAATGAATACACTCACTATGAATTAACCAAAAGGCGCAGATTCCGGCGGAAGCGACATAGATTCCGGCAACAACAGCGATGTCAAGAGGTTATAAAAATCAGATCTTAAATTAAATACATAGATCTATTAAAAAGAAACAAGCAACTTGAAATATATACTCAAGTCTAGAAAAAAAAAAAAAAAAATAACCTCAACACACGGGGTTTCGATGGTGGATTTATAGTTGGTGAGGAGATAAGAACGATGGTGATCATATTCGTTAATGTTGAATTTTTTCTAGCGAGTTTGTGATAAAGAAACCGAGAGGCGGCGCGGTAAAATGTTGAAGAAAGGAGATAGAGACATGTGAATGTGATATGTGGTTTTGATTACGGAGTATGTAACTGATTCTCCATAAGGAGCTTTTTATTTATTTATTTTCAATATATTTAATGAGTTCCTATTATACCCTTCTTCATTTAATTAATTATATTTGTTTCTATTTTAATTACAAAACTGCCACATTCATTTATAACCATTGATCTTATCATCTTATGGTCAAAAAAGTGGTTCTCGCAGTTCTTGCAGATAAAATGGTTCTCGTTTGAAAGTTACACTATATATATATATATATATATATATATATATATATATATATATATATATATATATATATATATATATATTATATATATATATATATATATATAATATATATATATATATTGTGTGTGTGTGTGTGTGTGTGTGTATTATGTTAATGCATTTTCATATACAAGTAATTTATGTGTGTTTTCTATTGATGTAGCTCACATGTACGAATTGATTCAAGAAAATGTGCACGAACATATATGTAAAGCAACATCTAAATGGTTAAATGATACTTTTTAACGTGATTAGTTTATGTAAGCATGCAACTTGAATAATAAATATAAAAGAAAAAAGTACATAATTTTTGCTCACATAATTTTTTGCTCAAACCTATTTGTAAATTAAAAAAATTAAGTTTAAGACATAATAGTGGAGTCCAAAGGTTTTAGAAATTATTAATAGTGTGTTAATTAATATTCATTTGGTTAGCTATTTAGAATTGAGTTTATTGATAAAATTTATTAATATTAGTTAGACTTCAATGTTAATTTTCAATGAAATTAGTTGTACAATAAAATGAGATGAAGCTAAAAAGGTTTGTAACGATTTTTATACAGTTATGTGGCATTATTATATATACATTATTACACAAACTTTAANAAGTATGAACACCACCTAATGAAAACCCCCAAACCTCTTGCTTTAACGACCTTGGCTTACAACCTCTCTCACCATCTCACAACGTGAATAACGACCTCTCCTTATCACCGCTTTACAATCTTCACCATCCGATGCTGAACACCTCATAAAACTTACCATATCCACACCTAAACCATTTTACAACCTCACTATATCTATGACGTGAACCACCACACTACCTCATACTATCCTCGACTTGAATCAACTCATAACCTAAACATCTAATGACCTCACAACTCACGACCTCACCATTCCCCCTCTGAACCATCTAACCGTTGAACCGAACCTCCTCACAACCTGAACATCTCACGACCCCAAATACCTCAGAACCTGAACATCTCACGACCCGTAATACCTCACAACCCACATCTCACGACCCGACAGCCTTCACAAACCTCAACATCTCACGACCCTTACAAACTTAATAAAGAAAATATATAACACACATTAAACTATGACCAATTAGATAGACCCCGTGTGCTTCATATTACCATGCAAAAATCATCTAATGGACAAGTATTGTAGGGCTAAGTAATAGACCAAAAGAAACAAAGCCATTTTTTTTTATCATGCAAATAAGTAATAGACCAAAAGAAACAAAGCCATCACAACTTAATAACGAAAAGCCCATTTATATAATACAACACCACAGAACCAAAACAACATCAAACATTTTTAATTTTTTATACAAGGAAGTCAAAACGTTTCATACAACATACTAAGCAATAATTAAGCATACACTCGCCAATACACAGAAAGAATACGCGATTAACAATTAGATTTGAAGCTTGTGCGTAGCACGGGTTCTTCATGCCTCGTTATACTTATAAGCTTTAAAGAAAACATTAATTAATTAGTTAAAGATAAAATTGACATTCTCGTAAAAATAATGAGATAAATCAGTAACAATTATGGTTATTTTAACTGTATATTTTTTGGCAAAGACAATTATTTTGAGACGGAGAGAGTAATTCCATATGGCTTTTGCAAATGGAAGAGATATAGCTTGAAAAATGTAATGAAAATTACGCATGTAATTAAAACACAGTTTGGTGAATAAGAAAGAACATTATAATGTGGTGAAAACAACGGTAAGCTTAGAGCACGGGGAGTGGTAACGCCTCCCCGGCATTATTCCTATGTGGCAACAAAATAACGCACGTTACCACGTTATACCCATTTCCTCGTTATTTCATACTCTCTCTGTCCCATATTAAATATCCAGGTTTGACTTTTCAAGTTTTTTTTTTTATCAACTTTGACCTTAAATATTTTTGCTTGTATTATATAGTATTTGATAAAAATTATACGCAATGAAAATACATTTAAAACTTAACCATTCATATATTTTGTATCAAGTATTATGTTACACAAACAAAAATATTTAAAGTAAAAGTTGAGAAACAAAGACTTTAAAAAGTCAAACAGGACATTTAATATGCGACGGACGGAGTAATATATACACATCAAATCTATCTCACATGTCTTAAACATGCTTGAGCACATCAAATCTATATAATTTTGGCTCGTCGTGTTACGTTTTTCTTAAGAGAAAAATATTGACAAAATGACCCCGTGGATTTTTTTACTTTGACTAAATGATTAAAGGAGTCACCTTGGTTTTCTGGCTAGGTTCCGGAGCTTAAAAATACTTCAAAAATTAGATGTCCCTTAAGGGTTAAATATGTAACCTAACGAAATCTAGTGATATCAAAATACCTAGTACAAATGATATCCTATGCAAGTGCAGTCATCTTCTAGTAGAACGAACTTATGCAACTTTGGTATCATAAAAAAATATCTCAAAATAAGGAATCAAATGCGGAACGGGAGTGGTCCAAGGTAATTCATTTTCAAGAAGTAACTAATTCGGGTAATGAAATATTGTTGAGTGTGTGTAGTATATATGTTCAAACTCGGGAACTCGGCGGGTCATGATCAACTTGATGAGTGGACGATTATCATGTACAGATGGAAGGATGGTTCTTGCATATGTTATGTAAAAGTGGAAGCTAAACATATGCGGTGACATTTTGCTTATTTGCTATACCTTTGAAGAAGTTAGATGCTTTACAAGAACTAGTATTAGCACGTCACACTGGCAATTATTCAACCGAAAGTTGCTGAAATTTATATGAAAGATATATGCTATCATTGATCAATCATGAATGCTTTCAACCAAACAAACATGTGTGTTCCTTCTAGAGAATGGGGGGCCTCCTGAATATTGGTTAGAATAACATAGAAGACATCATCATATTAGAGAAATATAGATATGATGTATTGATGTCTAAGTAACTAAGTTAGTAATTTCTATCAAATAAATCAATAGCTTATTCCATGCAGGATGTTTAATATGGATTTGTACATAAAATTGATCAATCAACGCCACCGCTGTTCTGCAGATCAGTTGCCTTCCGGTCTCCTCTGCTCAGATCTATTGTGGTACGTCATCGATGGCTTGATGCCNCGGTGAAAGTTATGGTGGCCCAACCTTTTACATCAATGCACATCACAATTTTTTCTTTTTTTTCTTTTTTTTTTTTTTTAATAAAAAAATTGTATACGTACCCACTAAAACATGAATATTTGCATGTTTTCTCAAAATACAAGTTTTTAATGCATAGTATATAATGGTATTTAAACATACTATGGGTATATATGCAAATATGCAAATTTTAATAAGTATACATAATACATATGTAATTGTCAAAATATGAACTCGAACCCTTTTTTGTTATTTTTAATCCAAAGATGTCTTGATTTAATTCCTAATACATTCAGTAGCAACTCTAAGGAAATAAGTTTTCTTGGGACATCACGATACTATTTCACCAACTAAATTACTAAGGAGTACAAAGCAGTTAATAACTTTTTTACTATATTTGCATATGCTAGTTTAATTTCTGAACATAAATGTAGTTTTATTCAAGGGGGGACCTCATCCTCAGTTGTAAGTTGTAACATGCATGTGCTTTATTGTCTGGGCTACAAAATATAAACAAGGTGACCGCATAGCGCAGTGGATTAGCGCGTTTGACTTCGGATCAAAAGGTCGTGGGTTCGACTCCCACTGTGGTCGAATTTTTTTCCTCAAAATTTATTTTATTACTCTTTTTGCTTACAGTGACTTATTTGCAAAAGCGATTGGTAACTCGTAATGTACTAGTGCCATGAATAGGGATGGCAAAAAAATGGGAACCCATGGGAAAATCATATATCGAACTGTTTGACTATTGCTAGTATATTTTTTGGTACTAAACTGTACTATTTGAATGTTGTTGTCTCGTTTTAAATGGTATTTTCTTTTTCTTTTCATCAAAAAAATTCAAGCCGATCCATCTTAAGAACAGTAACTATCAAGCCATCAAGGTCTTGGGAATAATATGTATGAAGATATGCTTTATTATCTATTCCTAGTACTAGTCTTGTCCACAAGCATTCAAATGCGTGAATATTAAGATATGCTTTATTGTATCACACCAACTTTTGTGTTAATATTTTTCAAGGTCGTAAATAATTGATGGGTTGACTCGCTCGTGAGGGTGAGGTGGCTATCATGGGTCACGCGTGACTGTAACAAGCTTTGTGGTTTTGCGTGTGGCGCAAGTTAGAGTGTTGCGTGAAAATGTGTGTGGTATTGGGGTATAACTATATGATGAGTTCTACGCGGTAAGTGTCAAAGACAAGGATAATGTGTAAAGCTGAGTGATAAGTAATCGTGACAATATTGAGGTACTTATATTGTTAAAGCTAAAATCAAAAGGATAAAAACTGAAACTAACCCACATCATAATTAACCCTTAATTAAAAAATTAAGCAGCTAATCCACATTTCACTAAAAACATGTTAGTGCTCAAGTCCCAGATCTCATTGACCCCATTAACCAAAACATCTCAGAAACAAAACACAATCCTTAAACCAAACTTACACATTCAAACACATAGTTTCACAAATGTAACACTCAAATCAAGTAGAAAAGTCAACGCATCATCAAAAGTCAACGGGGATGAAGTACCTAGAGTTAAAGTGAAGTGGAGTGAGTTGTTACTGGACCCAGATAGAGATAATGTGGTGGCAGTGGGGTTAACTGGGGCATTAGTGTGGGCTGGTGTACATGTGTTGTGGCATTTGTTTCTTGTAATTATGGCTGTCTTGATGGCTGCTATTAAGTACACTTTTGTTGGTGTTGTTTTGATCTTTGTTGTTATTACTCTCCTTTGACTTTGTTTTTAGCATTGTATTATCATCATTGGTAAATAGACATCTCTTTTTGTACAGGAAGCATTTTTGACAAGGTTGTCAGGATCGGGATCCTACCTAGGATCGTTTTCGGCTTTGCAAGATCGGGATCGTAGGATCGGATCGGGATCGTAAGATCCTATGAAAATGTATATATTTTTGTATAGGGGTTGTAGTTTTATATATCTATGTAATATTTCATATGATAAACGAATCTAAATGGATGATAAAAGAAAAAGTTATATGTTTAAGTAACGTAGTAGTAGAATATTAGATATATTGCAATGCTCACTTGCACAAAGTTGCAACATACGTGCACCTACTTCTTGTTTAATGTTTTTTTATTATAGGTTTTTTGTAATAACATTTAGATTAATGCAAAAACATAGTGTTAATTTATTGGTACGTGATTTTGTGACTTTTTTTTTATTACAGTATATAGAATGTGCAAAAAGATAAAATGGATTGTATCTGAAAATGAAGCCACATAATTTTATAATAGTGGGCAACACATTATTTTTTTGTTGATAATCAAATATTAGGATATTCTGATAATATTCCTAAAAAATTTTAACATATAGTTCATGCTTTTATATGAAACATAAAATAAATTATGAACAAAATTGGACCAAGTATCCATATGGTTTACTTCGATAACAAGCTTCTGACATGTTATAAAGCACGAAACCCAAAAAGACACATGTAAAATATTTCTAAATAGTCCATAAAAGCATAATGAGTTGTCACTCATTAATCTTGCAAAAGACGGTCAATTAACAACATCAAAATAATAGAATTTATGAAGAATTCTTAGTCATTGGGCTTTAAGACATGGACTTATGCTTAATAAGTTAATATAGAAAAAAAAAATAAAATAAACAAAAAATTAAATAACTCGGCAATCCTACGATCCTACGATCCGATCCCACGATCTTACGTACGATCCTACGATCCTGATACGATCCTACTCGAATTACGATCTTGTTAAGATCCTGATCGTTTTTTGTGTGTAGGATCGTAGGATCGTACGATCCTACGATCAGGATCGCGATTTTGACAACTATGATTTTTGATAATGTTATGTAACTTTAGGTTAATGAAAGATGTAACATTTTTATTGTCTTTTTCTATCTTCTTTTTTTTGTAATGAAAGTGTACTTTTTGACATTTCTTTCAATCTTGTCTTCATCAAAAGCATTGCATCGGTTTGATGGTATATGTTGTCTTCATTCAGAATAACTAACATCAACTTTAATCAACTAATTATCTGATTTTAGCTACTCCCTACGTCCCATATTAAGTGTCCACTTTCATAATGCACAAAGTTTTAGGAGATTCCACTAACTAAACTCTCCATCAATCATATATTAAGTTTACCCACTAAAGTCTCATCTTATTGGTTGAAAGGTACAAGTGGACACTTAATTTGAGACATCTAAAGATTCCATTGTGGACACTTAATGTGAGACGGAGGGAGTATAATTTTTCTTACTAACAAAATTAATGTAGGAATCAAGTACATCCATCTGATCATATAGGAACATCAAACTGGGTGTAGTGGTGATCACGATCACCATTGTCAAATTAACATCACATCAACTTTTCAACACTACCAACAGAGTGTAATAAGACAAACAACATCATCACCAAAACAAGCTCCACTCAAACACGCACATACCCACGATACAAACACACACAAAAATAAAGAAAAAGAAGTAACAACCAATGCTCAAAACTGGTTCAAGACGCGTAGGTGAGGAAGTGGTCTTTTTAGCTAGAATGTGTCTTTGGGGGGTTGTATGCGTCGTCCACAGCCTTACTACACCCACCCTTACACTTAAACACCCACATACCCCCACAATACACACACATATAAAGAAAAAGAAGAAGTAACAACCGATGCTCAAAACTGGTTCAAGACATGTGGGGTGAGAAAGTGGTTTTTTAGCTAGAACGTGTCTTTAGGGGATTGTATGCGTCGTCCACAGCCTTACTACACCCACCCTTATACTTGTTTCACGTTCAGTGACATGGTATTAACAATATGATCATCGTTGATCCACGAGGTTTATGCAAAGTATATCATTCGCAGAACAAGCTATTATTTTCGCTTAAGAAAGAAAGTATGGCTACAAACCAGGTTGTTCTAACTTGGATTCACACTTTGGGTTCATATCCCAGTTAAATGTGGAATGTCTTGGATGTGTTGGCTTGTCCAATTAAGAAGAGTTAACATCGATGAAGCGCAGCAGTTTAGTTTTATTTTTTGTTACTTTTATATCCTAAACCACACCGTGTACATGATTACAAGCTGATTTTGCATCTAAATGATTTTAAGCAGAAGCAAAGGATCATACTTTTAAGTAATACAAAGATTAAGAGTAACATCAAAGGGCTTGCAATATCAAATTTCACCAACAATAAATGCCAAAATTTCAACTACACTCGCATACCCTACTTACTACTAGCAACCCAATGTATAAGGTTTTAAAGGCGCCAAATGAACTACATGAGCAGATTCACACCACATAATTTCTCTGTTTCTTGTTGGCAAGCTCTGGGTTCATCAAAATATTCATTTCAGCTACTCACCCACTAGTCTTCAAATCTAATCTTCTTCGGTGCAGGACTGCAGGTACATCACTACCAAACTGTATGATCATATTGAAAACAATAAGTGCTGGCCAACTAACAATGATAAATGGATGCACATGTACACTTCAGCATGCATATTAAAGATGTAAGATAGAGTCATGGGTCGAGTTGGGTTGACCCACAACTTTTTGTGCCTTTTATATACTGTTAGTGAATTAAACACACCTAGTTATTTAGTTAATAAAAAAAAATTATTAAATTCATAAGAATCTTTGAAATAATTATTTAGGAGAATGTAGGAATTAAGATTAAACTTTGGGTCACTTTCAAATGTTTCCATATCAACTAAAGTTTTTAAATGCTTGACCAGTTCCGTATCAACTAAAGTTTTTAAATCGACCCGTTGAAGATAGATATACAACTCAAATTGATCCTTTCAATATTGTCAAAATTTGCAAAACTAAACTGCATATTTTGGTAAGCATGCAATCGCAATAATGATAGAATCTTACAATTTCAGGGCACTTGTAGTCGATGCCAGCAGCCTCAATCTTTCTCTTCCTTTTCTCCTCTCTTTTTAAGATTCCATTTATCAACTTTTGGTGCTCTTCAGATGTCCTTTCCTGAATTATGATTGCATTTTACTCAATGAGCAACATCTTGCTCTATGATTATATGACATCACAAAGATAAATCTAATTAGTGCGATATCGATTGCATACCTTGTTCAGGCGTTTGCACTCAATACAAACCCAGTCCATGGGTTTATAATAACGGTTAACACCTTTCCACCTACAATCAAAAGTAGAATTTCCTAAGTACCAAACAACTCAACAAGAACTTAGTATTTGGGACGAACAGAACTTAAAGATTGGATATGTGTTATGGATTTCAGTATCTATTTATTGCGATTTGAAGTCAGTGTTATTAGTTTTGGCAATTCGGGAAAATATCAAGCTGCTGATTATCTTCATCTTCATACTTAGCGCCCCAAAACTGACTGATAATATAAAGTTAACCATTTGCCTATAGTTTAACAAGTTTGGATACACTTCTACACTCATATCACATAATCTCCCCTTCTCCGTAAAAAATAATCATTTCAGACACTGTAGCTACCAATTGCATTACTAATCAGAGTTTTCCAAACACGAAAAAGATACATTCTTTAAATATTGCATGATGAACAACATCCAAACGCTATATTCTTACTGCTGATTATCTAAATACAGTTATTCAATATCACATAATTATGTGAAACGCACATCCAAACCGCAACGCAAGTAAAAAATAAAAATAAAATAAAATAAAAAAAAAAAAAAAAAAAAAAAAAAAAAAAAAAAAAAAAAAAAAAAAAAAAAAAAAAAAAAAAAAAAAAAAAAATTCTAATCTTAGTGTGGTAACATTCTCAACAAATAAGGTTTGATCTCACTTGAACACTATAGGGGCCCGTACCAAATGCATTAGCAAAATCCAAAGTAGTTAAAGGCGAAAGCGGCCTTAAGTTGACATGCCTTGCCTAGGGACTTAGTCGAGAGGCGACAAAAACGAGGGCCCAAGTGAACTTCTGCATATAGTGCATATGATAAGTGTCTTACATATAAACAATGATCACGAATTCACGATAGCTTGATATTATAAAAATAACAAACATGCATACCTTTAAAGCTTCAATTCTTATAGCCAAATAGCTAAATATACAAGATTAAGAAGTTTAAAGCACACAATGGTATATGGCACTGATACGAACTAATAGATGAGAGGGCTTCTATACTTTATATTCAAAGTGGACCTAAAACCCCAATCTTACATCAAATGACTATCTAACATGAGGTGCAATTTTGTGTCTCAAATAAAACTGAAAGTTTGACACTTTGACCAGTGTGACATCAGACCACATCATGCCTCGCAGCTAGAGTGTTAACGCTGACAAAGGCGAGGGCCCCACCGAAAAAGGCGACGGCCTTGTCAATATAGGCGAGGGCCCGGGTGAAGTGGCCTGGCCTGAGCATGATAAGACGAGATGGCTGCTAGGGCCTGGCCTGAGGGACTAGTCGACCCAAGCGAGGGCCTTTGAATACCTTGGCAAAAACTTTATAAGAATCTTATAACTCTCCTGTGCTAATTGTTGATGATAATAACAGACACTTACAGTTTAGGATGAACACGCTCTGGAGGGATGATCTGTACTTGCAACAAATGCTCAAATAAAAGATAGTTGTGCATGGTTTCAGCACCAATCTTAGCCACCTGCACAGACGTATGATTATAACGTTCATGTCTTTATAGAATGAGATAATATTTATAATAAAAGATAGACGTATAATTAGAAGGTTCAGGTCTTTATAGAGTCTGCAATTAACCTCAGGAGACGCAAACTCAAGGAACCCAAAATGCTTTGACTTTCCAGTCTGAAATAATAGACAAAAGGGGTTCCTTAAATGGACATCATACAATACTAACAACAAGCAGTTTCATAAGTTTCAAACAAATCACATTAGCTAATAAACAACAAACGTATTTTCGTTAAAAGAGGTATAAAGATGGAACCTTTTTGTTCCTTGCAATCCTAATCCTCCTGATTTCACCAAACTGCTTGAAAAAAGCTGCACGAACATTCCATATAATTAATCAACTTAGGGGGTGTTTGTTTAAGCTTATATGTGGCTTATGAGCTTATTTGTGTTTCGGCTTATATTTCATAAGCTCTAATTTTCCGGCTTATTTCGAGACTTGTGGGTTATAGAAATTTATTATTATATGATTAACTTATAAGCCAAAAAATCTTAAAATAAGCCGAAAATTGAGGCTTATGAAATATAAGCCAAAATCAAATAAGTTCATAAGCCCACATATAAGCTTAAACAAACACCCCCTTAATAAATTTTCAACATTCAAAAAGAGCTCATTTCAAACATACATATCTAAATATCAAAATGTTGATAAAAATAGGGGCATGGTTACCTTCCATTTCATTCTCATAAAACCCATGAGGAAACATGTTATTGCAAAAGTAATACTCTCATATCTGATATCCCATGTGATGGGATTGACTTTATGTATTACATGAGTAAACAGTCCATTCATTGCTGACACACATCATCCTCATTTTTTTGTGAGTCACCACTAGTGGCACCTTTGTTGCTGCTAAAAACACTTGGCCGCAGAACCTTCCTCCCAAACGCACCCTTAGAATTTAAACCTTCTGGCATATTCACACTTGTATGGAACTTTAACAATTCTAGTCAATCATAGCAGTCCTATACCCCTCCATTCAAAAATATTGTTAAGAGTTAAAGTGTCAAAGCTGGCCGCTGTTCAGTTTTAAAACTGATCACGGCTATGTCAAGCTTCAAGAAAAGTCACTACTATAGCATACACATTTGAGTTGAAATTAGCAAGAGAATACATCTAAATCTTAAACATAAAAAAGTTCAAGGTTTGATATCAAGCATAAAGTATTTATCCACTCTTTAGATCAGAGAGAGCGCATTCCAACATCAAACTCACACTATTTGGAACTATTTGCTGAACAAGGTATAAATATAGCATAAATCTTCACTACAGATGCAATAATACAGAAACAATTCATTGTAAAGGCTGACTTTTTGACTAATCCTTTGCAGAACATCAATGGACAAACCTGCTTTTCAAATGCTCAAGAAATATGACCGATCGAAGTTTATCCAGATACCTGTGCAGATCATTTTTCCCCATAGACAACCACCATCATGGACCATAATTTCATGTTCCATTAGGACTTAGGAGTCCAACTCCCGTTAAAGATACCATAAAGCACTTGGTTAAAGATACCATAAGAACTTGGCTTCTAAGATGTAAAGAAAATGGATTGAGACAAAGTAAGTTACCCGGATATTTGAATGTGGCTGCTTCAGTAAAATTCAAGTAACAAAGCTGTTAGACGATGATTGCTGACAATCTGATAGCATTTTTTGGCTAAAAGGGACTAGCCCCGGCAAATTTTATATATGAAAAAGGAAAAAAAAATGTACAAAGAAAAAAATTGGGCATACCCACTCAGAGGGTAATGAAACTAGTAGTCAAGACATGCCTTGAATTACATGGTCTGCGCCAAAAACAAAATGTATCCAATATTCCAATCAATATGAAGCAGGACATATATCATGAATATAAACCTATGTTGCCATAAAAACCTGGCCACAATGGTAGAACCAATTCTGATTTTGCCTGTAAACATCATGAAAGAATGTAATGATTACCACCAAGTTGCCATCTCCCCGCTGCCTCGACTGAATTCTTTGTGGGTCTAAGCTTGAGGCTCAAGAGCTTATAACGAACATCATTATACGCTAACTGCACCACTTTATCAATGGATTCTGATCCCTTGTTATGGATTCTAGAGTTTCTTTCCCTCCGGTTCACTGCTGCAGCAAGAGTAAGCCGACCAATCATGCTCCAAAGTCCAAACACCATTGCTTTGGGAAATAGGTCGGATATAGGCCATAATTTCAAACCAATTTTCCGACACACCATCAAGGGAAGCCAAATGTGTTAGTTTAAACCAATTTAGTTTAGGAAAGTCACACGGCAAGAACAGATGGCGATGACTACCAGGTTGCACTTTCTAAACATAATCTCTGAACACTATTTCTGAACAATGCATAACACATGAAGATGGTGGCCAACTAAATGGCAATGAACATAATTGGCAAATTTATGGGAACGAAGTTCTTGATTACAATGTAAGTTACATTTAGTGAGTTATCTGAAGTCAGCAAGAACCATATGTCAATTGCAAGGTGAAAATATCTTCCAAAAACAAAGTATAGTGGCTATAAACTGTAACGTATTGAAGAAACCTGATTTGGGATTGGGAATCATATAAAAGAGCCTATTTGAGATACCCGGGCCTACACTATACAACACTCTTAATGGATGAAGGGCCTCGTTTCCTGGTTACGATTGTAAAGTTAGAAGAATATATGTTCACAATTCCACTATGGAGTCCACAGAAGTTCCTGAAATCACAGACTTCAACCTCGTCAAGAAAGCATTATCATGGTCATTAGACGTGATTGGTGTCAACGTGGCCATAAGAACAACATTTCCATCATTCTCAACATCCATTTCATAAACCTTGTAAAAGACATCTTGCAGTTCTCGTACCAAGTTTCCATAAAACACTTTGTTAGGTGAAATCACGTTTATCACAAGGGCGCCATGATCATGAAGAAATGACCTCATGACCCGAAAAACAGTCTTCCTAACAAATTCCCGTGGCGGAGCACTAATACCGCTTATAGCCTCACTTGAATCCAAATCAACCATAACTACATCAAATTTAGCATCCAACCCATCAATACTAACTCCACACGCAGCTTTTTCAATCATTTCCATAGCATCTCCAACGACAACTCGAACACTTTTCCCATCATTTAACCCAAAATACTGCCTCGCAACACTCAAAACAACCTCATCAACCTCAACTCCAACAATTTCAAAACCCAACTCATTACTCAAAAAACTTAACAACGCACCACCGCCAACTCCTAAACACAAAGCTCTCGGACAAAACCCTTGTTGGATGTGCTCATTTAGTGAGCCAACAATCAAATAAAGACCAGACACCATAGGAGTCAAATACGGGTGAACCAAAACACTAGTATCAACACGAAACTCAACTCCCTCCATTCCCCTCATCCTCTCCAACCCCAACCCCATATCACACGTCTCACACACACCCTCACCAAAACTAGCAAATAAACGAGCCTGCGACTGTATCAAATTCGGCATTCTCTTAAACCTCAACCTCCTCCTAAACTCCTTACTCTCAATCTCAACATCTTCAACAACAAACTCACCCACAAACGCGCCAACAAACTTACCCACAACCACACTACACACCACATCATCCTCGTACACCAAAAACAAAGGCTCCGGGACGCCTTTATCAAAACAAATTTTCGGATGCAATGCAATAACTAATCCCTTCATTCCCTTTTCCATTTCCTCCCTATCAACAACATTTGATCTAACATAAACAGAATGTTCTAGACTATGTTCATTAACTAAAACAATGTTGTTACCTATAAGTATAAGGCGGGAAATGTTGGAGAGAGTGAACAGGAGCTGGAGATGGCCAGTTTGGGTGGAGAATATCCAGTCGTTTTCGCGGTTTTTGGGTACGAACATGGCTGCGATTAATGGGGTGTGAGAGGAGGTTGTGGGTATCGGGGAATCGAGTAGGGCGAAACGGATGAGGGGAGTGTGGAGGTGGGGAGAGGGGGGTGTGAGGGTGTTTGGGAGTGTGAATGTGATGTATTGTGATGGGGTTAGGGTTTCAAGTGAGGATAGATTCAGGGCCATTCTTTTGTTTTGTTTGAGATTGTTCAATTGGAGATTCAAAGTATACGTTTTATTTGAAATTTTGTAACTGGGATTTATGTCGTGGGTTAAGGTTTGGGTTCTAACTGAAAAACAGAACACAGGTGCCTTTGTTCTTATTAATGTTTGTACTTTGGGTGTGTTTGGGATGGGTTTGGTAATGGGAATGATAAATAAAGCATGTATCTCAACCGAAACCAACCATGTCAACCACTTAACCACGGCAAGCCATGACCATGAACTTGAACACCAACACATACCTAAACCTTTGTTAAAAAACCCAATTACGAGAATGAACCTTGTAGTGAGTGGTTTTACGGGAACGAACCTTTTTTACATGGTTTACCAAAGTGACCATTATACGTCACAATCAACTTTTTCACTTTCCATTCGCCCAATACTATCGCCCCAAATCAATAAGATTCGCCCAAAGTAAAGTTGCATATTTGCAGTGAGTGAATATTTTTGCAGTAAAGTAATAATGTAACACAAAAGAGAAATTTAAGATCATTTACATATTTCCAGTTTTGATTCGAGAGATGGGGACAGTTATGAAGGAGTGTAGTTTGTTGGCTATTGTTTGACGTGGGATATAATATAAAAGAGTTTGTTGTTGTTGACTTTGTTCTTTTGTTTTTAGCTCGTACCATATTTTCTTTTTATTCTTTTGACTTAGCTCACATCATTGCCCAAGAACTCCACCTCGCCCAGATACTACTCGAATTAACCCCTCTCGCCCAGATCCTCGCCCAAGACAATTTTGACTCGCCCCTTACCTCGCCTAGGCCTCGCCCTAAACCCTCACCTCGCCCATCATTCGCCTACTCCTCGCTAGGGGTGTCCAAAAGAACCGAGGAACCAAAAGAACCGAGGAACCGTACCGGTACCGGACCGTATATTAGAACCACGGTACGGTTCTTGGTTCCTAAAATTCCAAAATTTTGGTTCTCGGGACGGTTCGGGTCGGAACCGTCCGGTTCCGGTTCTTTCCCGAAAGAACCGAACACTTTGAAAATATGAAATTTTATAGGGTTTATTTGGGACATTATATAATGTTTATAACCTTTTAAGAAAATATAAAAAACCCTAATCATTATTAAGCTGTAACATAAAAAATTTAAAACTTAAAAACATATAATCAAAATAAAACCCTAACTTTTAATCAATTCAAAGATCATCATCATTAGCATTCATCAACATGAAAGTAAGTTTATCTCGAAATCACTATCGTAAGTTTATCTCGAATATGTAGTAAACGAGTATTTGTATTTTTGTGTGTATTTGTATTTTTATAGCATTATTAGCATGTCTTTATGAATGATCAACGATAAAAAAAATAAATTATTTAAACACTTCGGTTCTTGTGGGTAAGTACCGAAATTCCCGTACCGGAACCGTACCGAAGAACTTGGGACGGTTCTTGGTTCCACTTTTTTCATATTTTCGGTTCTCGGTTCTTTCGGGACGGTTCCGGTTCGAGACGGCTCCAGTACCATGGACACCCCTACTCCTCGCCCATATTTCTGAATCACATAGGCCTCGCCCATCTTTCGCCCAGTATTCCTTTTATACACGTCTACTAGATCTAACGGTTAGAAACTAATTTAGTAATACATCTAACGGATAATATCTAAAAAGTTCATTTTGGATAATTTTATGTGCGATGTTTGTATTTGTAAACTAGTTTTTTTTTTTTTTTTGTGTGGTTTTTTTTTTTTTTTTTTTTTTTTTTTTTTTTTTTTTGTGGGGTGTTGGTTTCAGTTGTGATAAATGCTGTTCGATTTAAAGGCTTTAATGTTACTCTTCTAAAAGTCTTAAGAAGCATTTGCGACTTTTTTTTTTTTTTTTGAACGGCAAAATGATTTGCATATTTAAACTACGTTAGGTAGGAACTTAGAATTTGTTCAATCTAGTTTCATTCGTAGCATTAAACTTAGGATAAATGACAAACAAAATAATAATAATAATAATAATAATAATAATAATAATAATAATAATAATAATAATAAATCGAACTTGACACTTTTTGTGATTGTGTGTAGCCAACTATTTTTTTTTATTGTGTGTACTGAACTTTTAAATTTCGATCATTGTGTGTATTTTGTGACAATTTTACCCTTAACTTTTTCAAATTTCGATGGGTAAAATGGTCATTTTACATGGCAGAATAGTCACAAAATACACACAATGACCGAAATTTGAAAAGTTCAGTACACACAATAAGAAAAAAATAGTTGGCTTCACACAATCACAAAAAGTATCAAGTTTGATGCATTTTTTTGTCATTTGCCCTTAAACTTATAATTTGTACTGATATCTTACGAAATTATTTTCTATGATTTTACTCTTGCACTTGCACAACTATTGTTAAAATTACTTCACGAGCTTGTTAGATAATCTCATACAAGTCTATGAACCGGGCTCTACTGCTTTACCAAAAACATAGCATATGTTATGTACAATCATGCTTTTCAATTGAACCTTAAATACAATCACAAAGTACGATTTCAGCACATATGTGAATGACTCATCTACTAAAACATTAGAGATTTAGGGGGTGTTTGGGATTGCTTATTGAAAATAGATTATTCGTTTTGAAAACGGATAATCAGATAATCAGCTGCTGCAAAACGTGGATTTGGAATATAGTGTTTGGATTAGATTATGTTGTATGATAACGCAATAATCAGATAATCAGTTTTTCAAGTGTTTGGCAAATGAGATTATTTATGATTTAACATGCAAAATGACTAAAAAAGACATTCGTCCATGTATGATGCAATTTTACAAATTGAATATGTAACATTTTTTAGATATAAAGTCTAACATACAACTCATAACATTAATAAAATATATTACGTTTTTCACCATTTTTATGGAGTCCACAAACAAAACTCCATTCTTTAATAATTACCACCGTTCTCCACCATTTTATGGAGTCAACAACACACTTTGATCAAAGTTCAAATACACATCACGATCATCTGGTCATCTTGTCCATGACCCATGTTTACTCATCAAAATTTAAAAAAAGATGTTGGTGGAATCATCTTCCATTAATTCGTGAAGATGGAGTCATCATCTAAACTATGTCATATCTATCATTTTCTCCCTAATATTTGGCTAAATATTGGTGAAACAAATTGTCAGTTATTCCGTTAATTCATTAGTTCAGTGGCTTGGTGAAAAAGGAAGAAGCATTTTTAAGGGGTAATATGGTAATATGCTTCTTTGAGATAATTGCGTTTTCAAAAAGTAAGTCATGACCTGCTAATCCAAAACTACGTTTTGGCTCCTCCAAAACGTTGAAAAGTAATTTTCATATCACCATTGCCAAACACCATAAATTAGATTATTGCGTTTTCAAATCGTGATAATTAGATAATCTGATTCAAAACGCACTCCCAAACACCCTCTTAATTTTAACCGAGACATAAGTGATATTAGATGTCTTAGGCTAGACACAGTAAGGCTTGGCGATTGATACCCACCATCGATTCCAAGTCGATCGGCTTTCAAAAAAACCTTTTAACACACTATAAATAAACACACTCATTTCACTATTTTTTTCACACATTTTTTATATTCACATTCTCTCAAATATCACACTATCAAACCATGAATTCTTCCGAGATATTCTTGGCCGATTCGTCTTCGGATGATGAAAATGAAGTTAGGAGGCTCATCAAGCGTCACAACCTAAAGTCTCACGAAACCAAATTAGTGGGGATCGTTTGGGTGCTCATAACCGTTTAGTGACTGTTTACTTCTGCGATCACCCAAGATACGACGATGAACAATTCCATGATCGTTTTCGTATGAGCCGAAGACTATTCACATGAATTGTTCGAGAGGTAACTGATCATTCACCTTATTTCCAACAAACTCCTAGTTGTGCGGGCGTACTTGGTAATTCTCCATTGATGAAGTGTACTTCGTCAATTCGCCAATTGGCATATGGAGTCAATCATGATATGCTAGACGAATATGTGCAAATGGGTGCGTTAACAATTCGTGAGTGTCTCCAAAAATTTTGTGAGGCCATTATAGAGTTATATGGTGCAGAGTATTTGTGAAAGCCGACGCTTACTGACAGACAAACTCTATGCTCATCACTACGAAAGTCATGGGTTTTCTGGGATGATAGGAAGCATTGATTGTACAGATTGGCCGTGAGAGAATTGCCCACATGCTTTAAAAGCTCAATATTGTAGGGGTGATCACAGGCAAGAGCCTTTCATTTTATTGGAAGCGAACGCATCCCAAGATTTATAGATTTGGCATGCGTTCTTTGGTGTCTCCGGGATGAATAACGACGTAAATATTTTTCGTAAATCGCATATTGTCAATGATACCAAAACTGGGAGAGCACCGGATGTGGAATTCGTTGCTAACGACGTGACTTATAAACGGGGATATTATCTTGCTGATGGGATATATCCGGAATATTCCGTTATTATGAAGTCCATTAAAAATCCAGAGACGAATGATCACAAGCGAATATTGTATAAGACGATGCACGAAGCAGCAAGGAAAGATGTGGAACGTGCTTTTGGTGTACTAAAGAAGAAGTGGCTAATGATTAAACATACGGCTAAAGGGTTTGACAAATAGCGTCTATCACATATAATGTACACATGTATCATATTGCATAATATGATAATTCAGGACGAAGAGCAGGCGATATCTCCCGTATTCTTTCTAGCGAAGCAGCACCGTTCTGCGGAATCGTTGAAAATTACCAGGGAGATATGCAACAAAACAATCTAGACCTCAAAGCCGATTCGGTGGAAGACATTTGGCATCGTTATAATCACACCCTAGTTTTGTCATTTTATTATCGTAATGTTTAAAAGTTATTTGAATTTTATTGTAATGTTTTTATTTTACTTGAATTATTATGTAGCGTTTTAATTATTAATGAAATTTGAGTTTGTATTAAAAATGTTTAAAAAAAAATTGATGTTGATCGCCCTTACTGGGGCACCCAATCGCCTGAAGGTTGCTAGAGAGAGAAAGCCGACGTGGCAGTGAAAATAGGGGAGATTATCTCTCCTTACTGTGTCTAGCCTTAATAACTATGTAAGTTTTGGATGAGTTTAGTTGTGGAAAAAGTGTGAGAATTTTGTACAAATAATTCTTAGGAATGCATAAATTAGTCTCACCATTTATAAATATCTATAATAGCTTTTAAGAAAGCGAAAAAAAAAAAGGTTTTGCTAGGGCTATGTTTAAGAAATAAAGATATGCATAATAAGTGGTAAATAAAGTTGGTTGATAGGAGTTAAATGCAAAAAATGAGACATTATTGTCTTTTATGATAAAAGAAAAATGTTTTGTAAGAACTCATCATTTTATTTACCAGTGGGAGAGTTTAATTGCAAAATCGAGACATTTTATTGACTGATAAAAGTCAAAACTGAATTACTTTGGTCAAACTATTGATAAACTCGGTGGAGAAATTTGGTGAAGAAAATAAAATAAAAATACACGTGGCCTTGTGAGCTCATTTTAAACTGAAATTTAACTAAAATAAATTTTATTCATGTGTAAACCCTATGCGTGTAATATTACATTTACAAACCATTAAAAATTGACAAATTCTTATATGCATGTATGTTAAACTGAAATTCTAAAATAAATTTGATTTATATGTAAACATCATGTGTTGCACGAAAGTTATAGGGCATCGGCCAAAACTGTAAGGGTGCGTTTGGTATGAAAAGGGATTAGAATCGGATTTGGATTCGGTAATGATTTGAAAGAAAAGTAGGAGAGAGAAAAAAATGATAGTATATATAGTTGTTTGTTTTATAATATGGAATTGATAAAAAATTTGAGATATAATATTATTTTAATATTAATTAAAGATAATAAAAATTGTTTATAACAAGGAAACAAAATAAAAATGATAAAAAAATATTGAAGGAGATAGGTGGCCCACTATTTCTATACATTTTCTGTCAAACCCAACATTTACCTATGGATTCGTTGATACCTTCACCTATGGATATCAAGTACTATTTTGAAACCTAAACCACAAACCAAACAAAAAACTACTGTCACATCAATAAAAAAACCCATTTCAAATCCTCAAAACAAACGGGCCGTAAATTTGTATCATGGGCTTGCATATAACTTTATAAGCCCATTGATTTACGGGTCGGGTATTAATCAAACGGAGTTCTGGTGGCTGGACCACTAAAAGAGGAGGGAAAACCGGAAAACAAAAAGACAGCCGCCAAAAATGCGCCCAACCAGCAGCACTCACACACAAACACAATCAGGTATGATTTCAATAAAACTCCAACTTATACTAGTATATAATAATTTGCACATTCTCATTTCCTTTTCGATGCCTGCATTAATTTAAAATATCGTGCCAACTTCTAGGGTTTAGTATCCAGAACATTTTACATTTAAGATATAGTTTGCTTATGTTTGATTTGATACTACTGTTAATACTTACATTTAGATCTAGATCATTATCGATATGTTGACCGAACAATTTATATCCGTGTTTGTGATTATTACTGTTCATCTTGTGCGATTACCGTATAAGATAGTAGTAATTGATATTTGATAGATATATACTTTAGGATATTGCTTGCACGAACAATGGCTCTAAATTTATAATTATTATTTGAAATATGTTCCAAAATATGACTCGACTAACCTCTTTGAGACATAAGATGGGTTAGTTGGCTCTTTTATATGAGCGTAGGGAAATGAAATAACGAAGATATGAATATTGAATCAACTTCACTCTGCTAACTTACATATGTCATCTTCGATGCGTTAAAGCATGAGAGTTGAGTTTACAACAATTAGTGTATATGAGCTCATTTCCCTACCCGCAATTCTCCAGCCTCGAGCTTTATGTTTGTTCACAGCTCATTTATTCGCCTTGTTTTTTTGTGCAAGTAACCTACTTGGTGCGAAGTGTAGTCTAGCCAATAAAGGTCTAGGAGCTCTTTTTGTTCGATCAAATCCCCTCACACAAACAAATCCTGCAAGTATTCCACCATATCACATCATAAAATCAGTTCTCTAGGACGTTAATAATAAGTATATCAAGAAATGCTATTAGGCTATTGGCATACCGACGTATGTAAAGTTACACATGAACCTAAAAGATTAACATGTCTCCAATTTTTTTATTTTTGTTCCGTTGCTTTCATTTCTTACTATTTAATGAAAGTAAGGTTTTTACGAGGTCGTATATTTTCTACATTAATACTTTACATGCGTGATTATTAGCTCTAGATGTTTATCAAGTCTAATATGGTGGTTTACACTCGTGGTAAACCAAAGTAAGGAAGTTCATAACAATTATGATCGATAATGATCCGGTTATACAATTACATTACGAAGTTTCCTTACATAATCGTATTACGACACAAAGTTTCCATTATTATATTCTCATGATACTATAACTAAGGGTTTAGGAATTCGAGATTTTTATATATATCCATTTGATCAAGAAGTAAAGAAAATCAATTTGGTTTGGGCATCCGGGGAGAGCGAGTTACCTCTTGAAAATGTAAAAAATCATTGTTTTTTCTAAGATTTACAATAAAATTTTTTTGTTGGGTCTTAACAAACTCGTACTAGAGGACGTGCTTTTGCACTAATCGCTTTCAAAAAGGTATGATGGCACGAGGATAGGTTAGAGGTTGAATCGATTAAATTTGATCAACTACGGGGGGAAGGTTTTTTTTGGTATAGAGGACCTGAAACCGAGGAGGATATACTATATGAATAGTTAAAAGACATCACAAAGTAGATTCTCACGGACTACCAAAAACATCAGGGTGTTACGTGTAGTAACGACGCAAAATCAAAGTATCGGGGAGAATAAATGAAGCACACTTTATGGAGGAAAGCGGTTAACAAGGAAAAGGGATGAATGTGTTGGAACAAGTTGTAGGCGATCATATGTGGCACACATATACATATATACGCTTGGTGGCACTACACTTTGTTACTGTTTACTGGCGGAGTCCAAGGATGGTGAGTTTAAAAAAATGTTTTAGCGTTACGAGACAAAGTATAGGAAGGTTTAGAAGATGTAACATATCAAAGTAAGCTATTTTTTATTCTTTTTAAAAAATAATATTTAGTTACAAGGAACCTTATTAAACGTGCACGTGCCATCCATTGACTGACGACGAAGCGGTATGTAAAGTTATCTGATATTTAATGCATATGATTACTTCTAACAATATGAAATGTTCGCTTTGTCTGAAAATAAGTGTTCACTAGATCAAATGCACACGGTTTTAAGAATGTGTAATTTCTATGTTTTATAGTAATTTGGTTTTAAATTACCGTTTTTAAAAGTGCACTCTTTTAAGGTAAAATTAATGCAATTTTGTGATTAGGCGTAAGTGAGGGTAAAGTTGGAGATAAATTGTTTAGTTTGGAAGTTATAACACTGTCTTATGGTTTTCTTAGGGTCGGAGATAAATTACTTGGTACGAGTGTTGCCGATAACGAATGCTTAAGCAAATAGGGTAGAAGTGGCGGAAATGAGGATGTTGAGGTGGAATTGTAGTAAAACCATGTTAGAAATGATCTCGAATATTTTTGAGTGCGATACATAAAGTAGGATTATCATAAATAAGATGAGAAAAGTATGACAAATGGTTTGGACATGTCAGAGGAGAGTGGAAGCCCTCAAAGTCAACGACTTGAGGAGAAGGGGTGGACCAAAACTCATGTGTGAGATAAATTCAAGCACATGAAGGAACTTCATTTGACCGAGGTCATGACCTTTGATAGGAACACATGAATAACTAGAATTAAGATAGATGAGTGGTGGTTTTCTTGTTGGATGGTAGTTTTTCTTCTAGGCTTTCAAGGCGATTTTTAGTAGCCTCACGTGTACATATCTGCCCCGCGTTAGGTATCAAGATTCATATATAGCTTTTTTAGGCTTTCTAGATGGTTTTAGTAAACATATGCGTGTGTAATTGAGCATACGTTTTAGGTATAGAGATACATAGCTGGTTTCTTCTAGGTTTTTTAGGCGATTTTAGTAGCGTCAAGTGTAAATATGTGCCCAACTTTTAGGTAAAGAGATTCGTAGCTATATACATCTACAATTTTTGTTGCAATCCTCGCATACACTTATATATGCTCGTAGACCATATGTCGTATTTGCTCACACACCTTTATGATTTTATATTTTCTATGCTTAATGCGCTTTATGCTTATATATGTGTCTATCCTTATATATTTTATTTGTATCTCTAATTACTCTCGAGTATTTCCTCGTGTAAGGGTATGTTTGTGTAAGGGTCTTTCCTCCCACGCTCCGACGGGATTGGGCATTGTGTTGCTGTATTAAGTGTTTAGGGTCTTTATAAGATTTTTCTAAGGTGTACAAAACCATCTAAGGACTCATTCTTTAACACCCCAAAGTCCTAAACCAACGTGGGTTATTGGCTTATTGCGTGCTTTGCTTGCAAGTTGGAAACCAAAATCTTTGTTTTCCAAAATGCATTACTATAAGTAGGACCAAGGTAGTCAAAAGCGAGAAAAGCGAGTGCTTAAGCGAAGAAGCGAGCGCTTAAGCAAAAACGCTAAGCGTTTTGCTCCAAAGCGTTTTGAGTTCAAAGAAGCGAGGCGTTTTCGTAAAGCGATAAAAAGCGTTGAGAGGCGACTGAGAAGCGATTGAGAAGTGCTCTCTTTTTTGCTATAACGGCTAGTTTTGAATTTTTAGCTAATTAAGCATTATAGCCGGCCCTAATCTTCTAAATAAATGATGCCGAAAGGGAGTTTGTGTTTGGTGAGGATGAAGCACTAACTAGGGGTACCGTAGCTAGTGCACGATGAGCCGAGGCATTATACAAGAAGAAATGCATCGGCATACAAGTAGGACACTCCAAGATGAATCTAACGAGGATCTTGTAGATGAAGATGATACAGTGGATCTCGGAAATGATAGGGAAATAGGACATGAGAACTAAGACGATTATTCCGAATAAGAATAGTAGACTTTAAGGCCTAGTATTTGAATAAACTTCTCTTTTTTGTTCTTTTTCTACTAAAAATTAAGATTTAAGATATATAGGTTTTTATTTAATCATTGTTTTCATATTAGTCATTATCACATGCAGATAGGGTAAAAATGTTCACTAAAGTGCTCGCTTTTTGTCGCTTCTCTCTTCTTGCCTTAGGGTTTGCAAGTCACGTTGAGGTCGCTTTCGCCTTTAACTACCTTGAGTAGGACTACTAAATATTTACGTTATATGGATGTGAAGTTTGTCTACAGTGTTGTAGAAGAGCTTTATCGTCATTTGTTAGCGGCGCACATAATACGGATGTGAAGTTTGACTACGGTGTTGTGGAAGAGCTTTATTGTCATTTGTAAGGGGCACTGCCAACTCGGCCACCTCCGGTGGTTAGTTACATATCAAGGTTGGTGATATGGTATACTTGGAATGTTAGTCAATTAGCATAACCGATGGCTTATTGGGGAACTGAGAAGCTCTCACTATGATCCTTAAATCACATTCCTAGTTTAGTCATACGTCTAGTAATCCATGTATCTCTAGCTATGTCGTGACATTAGAGACTATAATTGAGACCTGACCAATGTACATAAGGTGGAAGTTAAGATAGGCGGGCTTTTGTTTATGGAATTCGTTACAGGAGACAAGTAGGTTTTGATTCTTTGGAAAGATCTACGGGCGAAGGAAGCGGGTTGAGAGCCTTTGGCGTCTCATTGAAGAATAACTTTTAGACTTCCACCCCGAGGACTAGGGCGATTATAGATCAATTTTAGACTCCAAATATTTGATGAGTGTATGTATAATAATAATTGGACCGTGTAAGCTTTTTCGATGGACCCCATTGAGATTTATATGTAGGGCTAATGGCCTCTAAATGTATCATAGTTGTCATCATTTCCTTTTATATGTATCGAACAATTTTTTTTGCTATTATGTGTACT
>LBNU01032405.1:41934-72109 GCA_014162995.1 Artemisia annua | reverse complement strand
CAATCTTGTGTCCATCTTTTACATAATTACTGTGTTAAATGTGCCTTAAAAAACTACAGGTATATTATTGCATTAATAAGATAGTTTTTGAATGAAGCGACTTTGAATGTAATTACCGTGTTAAACCTGCCTCCTATTATGCTTTCAATTACCTCTTTTGGGAAGGATAGTCTTTCTACATTGTCAACTTACAAATATTACAAGCAAAGTGTTGCTTTTCTTTATGTGTGTTGTGCTACATTGTTATGGACTTAATCTTGTCTCCTGGTGCAGCATACCGTTCTCCACAGACGACCTCACGAAATCAATGGATCCGATCAGTATATCAGATATTGACCCTCCACCCCTTCTTCGTCAAAGTTCTGGTTTCAATTTCTTAGTGTCACGTCCTAACTATTGAAGAAAACCCTTACAAAGTCGCCAAGTCGGTATCTAGTTAATTAGTGCATAACCCTGTTTAAGCTTATTATGTATGATATTGTTGTCCAGCTCTATAGGCCATAGATTTTAAACTTTTGATAGCACACGCTTGACGTACATTGCCAATTTTGTAGCAGGCATTCATATAGTCACTTGATCAAAGTTTTCAAGTTCTTACTAGTTTTTTAGATTGTATAAAGGTTCTAGACTCTTAAAGGCAAATTCAATTCGGAAGGTACTAATTGCTACGCTTTGGGCTAATTATCTAAAATTGCATCAAACTGGACACTTTTTACCGTTGTATGTAGCCATGTTATTTTTTTTCTAATGTGACTAAACTTTCAAATTTGGTACATTGTGTGTATTTTGTGACTATTCGGCCTTGTAAAATGACCATTTTACCCTTCGAAATTTGGAAAAAGTAAGGGTAAAATGGTCACAAAATATACACAATGTACCAAATTCGAAAGTTTAGTCACACATTAGAAAAAAAAAAAAAAAAAAGCTACATACAACGGTAAAAAATGTCAAGTTTGATGCATTTTTAAGTAATTAGCCCGCTATGCTTTTCATGCACATGGTTACTTGTGATTTGGTTTGATGTACATGGAATATCTTACGAGATTACGAGTTTAACTTAGTTATGACGGTCCAGAGCCAATCTATTCAGTTGTGATAATTCTCACATTTCACATATATCTAAAGTATGAAATTATATGTTTTGACGTGTGAAAAAAATGTTGTTCGTTATGAAGTATTATTATAGTGTTCTGGACAGTGGACATTTTATAGCGTTGTCTTCACCTGGGCGAAAAGTATGGGAATTACTTTATGATCATATATGTTTGATGGGCTTGACACATCTAGACTTGTTTTGCCGCGCAAACAATACTAGGTTCAAGTTGGACTTGACAAGTTTTTTGACAAATTGTCCTGGTACTGATATAGGGTTCGTTAGGATCAGTAGACACTTTAGGCTTAGATCAAACCATTGACCATTCGAACCGCTCATAGTGCCTAGAACCCTTTAGACCCATGAACTAGTCAAGTCCATTACCTTACAGTTAAGTAAATGGGTTGATTTGGGTCATACATTAATATACTAAACTACAAGTAGTATGGTTGATTTCAGTTTTCCTAAATCTTTGTTGGGTTTATTTAAATTATAGTAATCTAATATCTTTAACGGGTCAAATTAATAGCTAAAGGGAAAAGGGTCATTATAGTTATAAATAGCCCAAAATGCAATTAAAAGCATACAACAATACTTATTTTTTAGCAAGCCTAGATTAGGTTTGCAATATTTAAAGCACTATTTGTCTATTTCTTTCTCATATATTTCCACCCTAGTTTGCTTGATTTCTTTATACTCAAACTTATTTTGACATGTTATCCAGCTCAGCTCATATGTCTTGTTCTTCTTTCTCTAATTAGCATTTTTAACAGCATTTTTTTACGACTCGTACGTTAGCATCGTTAGGATATGATTCTCATAAATTTCGGAATGCTTGATCTAAAGATTGAAGCTGTCAATCACATGATCGATATGGAGCATATTGCCTTTATTAATTTCTGAAAGAAAAAACAAAATGCATGCACGCATGCATGCATGCATATGGTACAACGTGAATTAAATTCAATTTAATGTAAATAGAATCGGTCTCACGTCACGTCGATCTTTAATGTAACTTGTTTTAATGTATTCATAATTGGAGGTGTATTCATGTGAAACTGTCAACTTAGATTATTTGTCCCTAGACCAGATGGGTGCATTTACTCATACATATGTTGTACTCAGATGTGTCAACTAAATGAACTCGTCGTGTTCATATTTATGATCAATCTCCGTTTTTAAAAATTGAAAATAAAATATCACGATAGGTAATCGGGCTAGTACTAAACAAAAGCATTGTTTGACTATATCTCGATTACAAAATTACAATCCAAAACACTTTTTGAGATACTTTAGTTTTTGGTTTGGCCGGCTTTAACTAACGGCTATACTCTTAGTTGGTCGTCGGATTTGGTAATCTTCACCAAAGCCACGAGAGAAAAGATCAAATGCCATTTTGGAAAGAAGTTGGTTAGAATAGTGTTCAAGTTTGAACGACAAGCAAGCTGGAAACAATCATTTACATTCATAGTCGTCGTTAGGATATGATTTTAGTGTTTTTTCATGAACATTAGTTGTGCATTGACAAAATATGTCTCCAACTTTTGTAAGATAAATCCGAAAATTGATTAGACATAATCTGTACTTAATTGGCGGCTTTTTTAGTTTATGCAACCTGAAAAATATGTTTTAACTAATTATTTGTTTTGTCCTTGGTGGAGTTTACATAATACATCAATCTCTTAATCACTTTTGACATAGTCAAAAGAAAAAGTAAATAAATAAATAAATAAATAAATAAAATGATATTTCTTGCATTTCAAAATAAGTGTCCATTATGAAAATGTACAAAGTTTTAAAAATTACTAAATAAACTTTTACCAATAAGTTATCATCTCTATTAACTAAAACTTATTTTTCGACATTCTAAAACTACAATGCATGTATAGTTATTTTTAGGGGTGTGCACGGTTCGGTTTGGGTCGGTTTTTGACTAAAACCGAAATCGAATCGAAATGTTCAGTTTTTATAGAACCCAAAACCGAAACCGTTCGGTTTTTGGCGGTTCGGTTTTTTCGGTTTATTATCGGTTTCGGTTCGGTTTTTTGGTTTTTTCGGTTTTCAACCGTTTATATTTGTGCATGACAAATTTATACTAACAAACTTGTATTACATAGAAAATTTGTTATTCTAATTTACTTTTTTTTTGTCAATCTAAGCATAATAATGTTTATTGCATAATTATTTAATTACATACATATAGATGAGACACACACATGCAAGTGAACATACACAGAGTATGATCATCGTCATATATTTATTGATATATTCTCAAGTAAATACACGACGCGATAAACACACATGTAAATATAAACGTTAAGATAAATATATTATAAATTTACCCACAAAATGAATATGAATTTATAAATATGATTTATTTAGTTATTTATTCATATTATATTACTTATATATTATTAGATATTAAAATCGGTTCGGTTCGGTTTTTACGGTTCGTTTTTTGGACGAAAACCGAAACCGAACCGTATTTTTCGGTTTTTGAAAAATTAAAAACCGAACCATCGGTTTTTAGTTTCGGTCGATTTTTTCGGTTCGGTTTTTTCGGTTTTCGGTTCGGTTTCGGTTTTTCCAGTTTTGTTTGCTCACCCCTAGTTATTTTAGTGCAACTGAAACTCTAATACTGTATTTGTCATCATACCAAAATAAGAAATGTGAGAAGAAACCACAAACACATATATACATTTTTTTTTTAATTATTCCCTCTATTTGAAATATGTGACAAAAAATCTTTCTCATTCTTCTCAGTTTAATTTTTCTTATCACCGGATCCCTTCTTATCATACCAATACTTAAATGACACGTTTAACTAACTTTTAGATTATCTTAAATAAAATAATAATAAATAATTTATAAGATCCACGACATAAACTAAATTAATCAAAGCAATGGCCTTTTTGTCTCCCTACTCTTTTCGACTATATATTTTCATAATCTTGTCCCTCAAAAGGTCAAGAAAAACCTACGTAAAATACAAAAGCTAAGATACAAAGGAAGTAGGTTGCTTCTTTTGCCATATATGTCACTCAAATCCAATAGGCTCGTGTCTATAGTTTATGTTTTATAAAATTGTAAAGTTAGAGCAAAACCTTCCATTATTCCTTTTTTGTTACATTAGTGATTGTTTACCATAAAATAGATACATTTAATTATCAATCATTCGTCAAAAAGAGGTATATCTACTAAAATGGATCGATAAAAATATTATTTTCAAAACGGAACGTAAGTGAAAGTTTATTTTTACTTGATGGGATAAAATCATCTCCCTTATAAATGTAGTTATTTAATTTAAAGCTAATAATATACCACGTATGATGATTTTTCATTGTGTTTTATGGAAAGAAACGGCAAGACGATAGTGATATAAGAAGTTTGTAACTTGTGTTTGTCTTTAAGCATACGAATGAAATGCTAATTGACTCATCAAATGTCTTTATCATTTTAATTAAGTTAAACTAAATACCCATTAATCACATTGCAAAATTATACTATAATAAATTCTTAATCAAGGAATAGTAAATGATTAATAATTAGATCGCGACGGCAATGGGATAAGATACACCCACTTGTAGAACTAACAATTTGTAGGTCTAATTAACGCGTCAATATCAAAATTCCAAGTCCACAAAATATTTCTATTTCAAATTCTTAATCAAAGAATTAGTAAATGAATAAATTTATAGAGAATGGATGTTACCAACGAGTAAGTGGCGAAGTGTTGCGATCGCACATCGAACAAGTATAAGATTGGTTGGTGGTTTGAAAGTTTAAGAGTTTTTTCTCGCAAGCTAGCTTTTTGAGTGAGTCATACATTTGGATTTATGAATCGATATGAGCATAGTATGAGATAAGTTTGTATCAATTTGTATTAGAGCTAGCCATAACTTTCGAAGTTCCAACACTTTGGAGTGAAAGTATTGGCCTATGGATTGGTGGCTTGGATGCGAAAAAATGGTGCCAACCGTGACTAACGTAGCTGTAACCAATAATGACTCGGGGTGGTGGCTTAAACCCAAAAAAATGCCCCAACCGTGACCAACGTGGACGTTCGTTCTTCAAAGTGTGGGGTATTGTTACAATCCTACGTCGGGCAGTATGAGATTTGTTGTTGGTTTATAAGGCCCCGTTTAGTTCGTTGTAATGCAATATAATCTGGCATAATTGTAATCTTAATTCCATTGTATTCATATTTGGCTCACTCAAAGGAGAGAAATGTAATTCAAATTATATTACATAGGTTGTTTGGTTTACAACGTAATTGTAATGGAATTTACTACAATTACATTAAATGAGGGAATTCATGTTACATGGCAAATTGGATGTAAAGTTTTGAATTACATTGTAATTCAAGATTTTAGATTTTTAATTATGAGTATTTATAAATTATTATTATTATTATTATTATTATTATTATTATTATTATTATTATAATAAACATCACTTTATTAAAAACTCACAGGTTTTACAAGAAATTATTATTATTATTATTATTATTATTATTATTATTATTATTATTATTATTATTATTATTATTATTATTATTATTATTATTATTATTTTTATTTTTTTTAAATATGAAGATCACTTTATTATAAACACACAGGATTTACAAGAAATTAGTGGGGACTCGAGATACAATTTTAGCCCTCACTCCTCTAGCTATAGAAAAGCTAATTCTACTAAAAATATGAATTGCAGCACGTGGCCCAATATTTTGAGTCATAGAGAACTTTCGGATTCCCTTCAGTATTATTATTGTTATTGTTGTTGTTGTTGTTATTGTTATTATTATTATTATTATTATTATTATTATTATTATTATTATTATTATTATTATTATTATTATTATTATTATTATATATTACTCTATTATACATTAGGCATATTGACAACACCGTATTGGAGTTAAAACAATAAAACGACGTCGTTTAGAGCATCAGGATGTCGTTTTGAGATTTTGCTAATGTCGTTTTGGTTTATGGATTGATTGGCCCGTGCCATGAATGAGAGTGAGTCTAGTCCATCTTCTGGCTCATTTTTATTTGTTCAATCCTTTTTCTAGATCTTTCATTCATTTTCCTTCATACGCATTAATCTTTCTTTCACCTACCTTCACCTACCTACATACAAAGCGTTGTTACTTGAGGTTTGATTTATGCGTTATCACAATGGCTTAAGAACACTGTGTGGTGATTTTAGGAATAAGGGCTTTGTCATTTCTGGGTTATTATGATGGGTCGGCAACACTTTGCGGTGATTTTGGGTGATTTCCGGAATAAGAGTTTCGTTGTTTGCAAAAAGCTTAATGATTAATCGATAATAAAAATTGGTGTCAACTAATTTTGGTTTCAGTCTTTTTTTTTCTTGTTTAATAATTTCGTTATTTTATTTATCTTTGTTTATGTTGCGTTACTCTTAGTTTCTTTTCATTTTTTTAATTAACTATTTTAGTTTTGCTTTCCTGAGAGGTTATTTATCTTGTATTTAGGGCATGCAAATCAAATGGAAAAGAATGGGGAAGTTGACGTAAAACTTTTCTATTATGACTGCCAGGTTTTTCGCATTTGATATTGAATATCCAATATCCTTATAATATCGACTCCCTCAAGTGTTAGAAAACCCTTGTGATGGATACAAACATGCAAACCCTACTTAGATGACAAAAGTGATCAAATCCTACTTGTCAGCCAAATCGTATAAACCATAAAACCCTAATTTTCATAAATCAATCCAAGCAACCGCATAACCAAAATCAAGATTTGATTTTTATGAAAAAATAAGCAATTGCTAATAACCCTAGCCAGGTTATATATGATTAGGGTGGCTCTTATACCACTGAAGGGTTTTGGTGGTCACCTGCATGACGTATAAAACATGTACAACGGAAAATAAACACATAAACACCATGCAGACCAAACCCTAATATCAAGATCTCCTAATCAGAGATATAACCTAAACCTAAACACATAATAAGGGTGTTTATAGAAGACTTACCTTTTTCCTGCATGGTGTAAGCTCCTACTAAAGTCTGACGTCAGTTGCGCGCATGAAATCGTCATCTTATTCTTGATGCTTCTTGGTTTGATAGAGCCTTAGGGTTTTTAGGGTTTGATCGCCACTTGGATGGTGTTAGGTACCCACCGGTACTTCACAGGTAGAACTAGGCAAACCTACGCAAGTTAGGCGATCTCGAATGGGTAATAGTTGAGTAGAAGTCGACTAGTCGACTAAGGGTTTTATGAAACCCTTAAGTCGACCGAATTGGATGAGAGGGGGGAGGAGGATTTTCGTTTTAGGGTTATGGAGAAGTAATGAGAATGCCTTAGGAATTCTTTGTATTTATAGGCTCCTAAGGACATTCTAGAATACTTGTGGGACAAGTATTCAAGTTTGACAACAAGTCAAACTCCCCCCTCTTGAGGTTTCGATCGACTAACACAACCTTAAGGGGTTTGTTTTTTCGTCTTTTGTCATTAATTACCCTCTAATATTTATTGCAAATAAAAATTATACTTTGGGTAATTACCGTTTAAACCCATAATGAAAATCTTGTCATATTTTCATGTCCTCTTCATTTATATCTCATTTCATAACTCGTTGTTTATTTCGCTTACTTGTTCTGTTTAGTGTGCACCGGTGTGACCCTTTGGCATTTATGTGGAAGCAAGTGTGAAAGCCGTTGTGTTGTTTGTACATAATCGTTTCATCCCTCATAGTTAGTACAGAATCTAGGATTACCACGTTCTTTACCCTCATGATTTGGATGGTTACCATCACCCACTATCGTTGATCGTATCTCATCAAGAATAGTGGATATACTAGCGAATTTGGAAGTAAGATCATTGATCGTGCTATCCATCTCTTCAGTTAACCGCATCCCACAATCAGTACGGGTTTTTGGAATCTCTACATCCTTAGTCATCAGAATACCGACAAGATCTGATGCCAACTGACGTAGAACGGAAGCGTGAACACAAACCTAACAAGGGTTAAACAAATCACAAAGGATTTAAAAGATTTAAAGTCAGAAATTAATTGATTATTGAATGTTTAAACAATGAACCCAAACCCTATATTTATATGAAAACAAAACTTTGAGAAAAAGTAACTAAAAAACGTCCAACACCGACTTAAACTAAAATTAGAAAATCTGTTGTCGATACGTCTACGGCGTAAAGGAGGAAATCCTTCTACGGTATAGACAAGCTAAGAAAATTACTAAAATTGAGACGTAAGGCGTAAACAAGGCCTTGGCTATACGCCGTAGACAAAATCAATTAACCTACGTTTTCTTCTTTCGAGCTTCCTTGCCATGTTCCAAGTGTTCCATATACTCTTCCACTAATTCCTCGATCTTGTCCTCATCAATTACCCCAAAGATATTCCAAACTTACTCTCTTGGAGTGATACGGTGAACCTTGACAATTTAGCTAGAATTTGTTTTGACTTTGTAGTTCGCACTCCACTTGAATTATTTTGAGATACTGAAATCGAGTTTGCTAAGACTTGAAACAGCCATGCAAGACACCCTTGGAGTTTGAGATGATGTTAAGCTCTTTTTTCACAATTGGATCATTCATAAGAATAGGAACCTAAATCTGAATTGGCTTGATTCGATCATTGATCATATGTCATCTTGTAAAAACAAAATTGTAATTCTTCCTAGCTTCTTGCTACCTTCGATGAAATTGCCGTTATAAAAGAAAGCAAAATAAAAAAATAAAAAGCTTTTTCTTCGCTACTAAATTTCTCCATGCATTTCTATTTCATTTTCATTAATACTAGATATTTACAAACTGGTCTCACGAGAATCATCTCCAACAGCCATGATTGCCGATTGGAGAGGCTAAAGGTTAGCTGAAAAATAAGAAAGATAGGAAGTGTCGAGTGTAGTTGTTGAGATATTAGGGTCGAATGACTTAAGTGAGATATTTTAGGCTAGGATCACATTTAGCTCTAATACTATATTGATTGGTAAATTGTCGGCCAAAATGTAGTCCTTTTAAGGGGCAAAACCGATAATTGTTTTACATTTATACTGTACTAATCCAAAAATATACAATGGTTATATGTCGACTAACAAGAGACCCATCAACTGTTAACATCAAATGGGAAGTACAAACCCAAGAGAAACAAAATAATCCAACAACTCCTGGGAAAATTGATTCAAAATTGACATAAAATATAAGAAAACCAATTATATGATTTTAATTAGTCAATCAATGAAAATATGAACCCTACTTCTAATGGTCGTTTTCTTCTTGTAACAATCGGCATCTTGAATATAAAACTTCTAGTTTTCTAAATACTAAAGCGATGGAACTCGAATGCAGTGAATCTATGCTCGTCAATCTTTGTCAATACAACTCATGTATCGTGATCACCTGGCAACTATAAACAAAATACCAAAAGCATATCTTTGATCATGTCATCTTTGGATCACCATTAACGTTCGTGATTCATGGGATTAGCTATGAGTATGTTAAAAACGGTTTATATACGTATAATCTTACCATTACAATACTATTTTACCACACTTTTTTATACATGCTTTAAAAAAGTGTAAAACATTTCGAGTTTTATACTGTGTGTCATGAACCCGGTTAATGAACATTACTAATGCGCAAGCCCACCAAGAGTGGGCTATCATAACAATGATTGGGCTACCATACTAACAGTTTGGGCTCACGAAAGCCCAAACCCAAAGTTATTTATGGTCTTGATATGGATATCTCTTATTTAAGGGATATATATCAAACACAACCGGATATACACCGAAGAGTAAGGAGCACGTATCCAATAAGGATTCCATGCCTATATAAAGAACATCATAACTCTCGTTAAAGGTACGACTTACAACCCTAACTCTTCAATACAACCCTAAAAACCGATTACTTACTCTCACGCCGGAAGATAATCGTGGGAGACAATCCCACAATAAGCCTAACGNTTAATACTAGATATTTACAAACTGGTCTCAAGAGAGGCTAAAGGTCAGCTGAAAAATAAGAAAAGATAGGAAGTGTCGAGTGTAGTTGTTGAGATATTTGGGTCGAATGACTTAAGTGAGATATTTTAGGCTAGGATCACATTTAGCTCTAATAATACTATATTGATTGGTAAATTGTCGGCCAAAATGTAGTCCTTTTAAGGGGCAAAACCGATAATTGTTTTACATTTATACTGTACTAATCCAAAAATATACAATGGTTATATGTCGACTAACAAGAGACCCATCAACTGTTAACATCAAATGGGAAGTACAAACCCAAGAGAAACAAAATAATCCAACAACTCCTAGGAAAATTATTTCAAAATTGACATAAAATATAAGAAAACCAATGATATGATTTTAATTAGTCAATCAATGAAAATATGAACCCTACTTCTAATGGTCGTTTTCTTCTTGTAACAATCGGCATCTTGAATATAAAACTTCTAGTTTTCTAAATACTAAAGCGATGGAACTCGAATGCAGTGAATCTATGCTCGTCAATCCTTGTCAATACAACTCATGTATCGTGATCACCTGGCAATTATAAACAAAATACCAAAAGCATATCTTTGATCGTGTCATCTTTGGATCACCATTAACGTTCGTGATTCATGGGATTAGCTACGAGTATGTTAAAAATGGGTTATATACGTATAATCCTACCACTACAATATCATTTTACCACACTTTTTTATACATTCTTTAAAAAAGTGTGTAAAATATTTTTAGTTTTAACATTAATAAATGTATAATAATTGGTTATATAAATAAATGTGAACTAATTTTAAAAAGCAAATGAGTTTTCACACTTATATTTGTTTTAAAAAAAAAATCGACACTTTTAAATGTGGAGAAATCTAGAATTTGTCCACACTTACAAGTATGCATATTAATTCGTAACACGCAATTCCTCAACACTTTATCTTGTGTGAAGAATTCGGGTATTACAAATGAAGTGCACACTTAATTAAAGTGTTTACAAATTAGTGTGGTAAAATGACAATTTGTTTTTAGTGTCCGCATGAAGCATGTGTGACGACCTAGAGCAGATGTATATGACAAAGTCACAAAGGGTTACCAAGTAAAATATAATGTCTTTAAAAAAAAAAAAAAAAAAAAAAGGTCTTGTATAAAAGCCGGCTAAAACAAGAAATCTTGTTAATATAAGACCAAGACCTTGTCTCATTTCTTTTTCTCGCACTCCCCCTCTTCACACTTCAACTCTCCATTTTTTTAAAAGTCTTCCAGTCCTTTCGTAATCAAAAGTTACATATAAATCAAATAGAAGCTATTTCACATTAATGATGTCCATAACTATGGATGATCATGAAGATCAACCAATAAATTCAATCAAAGAAGTTGATCTACTAGAACAACATGTTGGGCCAGGAGTAAGATCATACGAATGCATATTTTGCAAGCGTGGGTTCACCACAGCGCAAGCGCTGGGTGGACACATGAACATTCATAGAAAAGATAGAGCCAAGAGTAGGCCTACTTATTTGAGTCATGATATGAACTCAAGTAGACAAGAAGATTATAGTTGTTATTCAGGCCCTAGATTCTACCAACCGATCTTTGCAAGCTGCCCAAGATCATATGTTTCTGGATCTCCTAATCATCAAGAGGGTCAGATTCGTTACTCGACTTATCTTGCATCCACATCAAGTACCACAAGAGAAATAGAGCATGAAAACAAGTATCAAGATGTTCATGGAGTGATCACAAGTCCATCAAGGGAAGAGAAGATGAGGAGCTTAAGCTTACAGTATGGTTGGATTAATGGTGAAGGTGGAAGTAACGAAGGTGAATTGGATTTGGAGCTTCGGCTTGGCCATGATCCATATAGTTCCTCTTGAATATTATCGTATCGAGTGGCCAGTAATGATGGAACAAGCTAGTGATGGCAAAACATCATTTCGTATAACCAAATCTGTCTTTTTTGTGAAAATTTAGCAGAGGTATGGTATATATGATGTTTTGCCATCATAAGAGTCCTTAAAGGTACGGTATGGTACTTATGGTGTTTTTGCCGTAGAAATCTTTGTTGTTTTATTTAATTTAGGGTTTATATAATATGTCATAACTTTATGTTTTATAAATATGCCAAGGGCAATTACTCTAAATCTTTTGTAGTTATATAAACCTTGATCTAAATTTGCACCAGAATTTAATTAACTGTATATTTGGTGAAAACCCTAATCAGGATCTAGCAAATGCAAGAAAACATTATGAAGCTAGATAACAAATCCACCATTTGTCTTTACTCTTGTAATGGTTTAGGTTACCCTAACCCTCTTTTCTAATTAGCTATCTTTATGTGAGCAGATATTGATTAACACTTTAAGTTTAGACAAGCATAATCAATATCGGTTCTGCCAAATATTATGAGAGTGAATCTTCGATTCAAAGTGTTATCTTAAATAACTAGCTTTACAATAATCATCTAATATATTCCTTGTGATTTTGATAGGCATTACTATTATGTTTGGGCCAAGCCCGGTGTTGTTAGTTAGGTCATTATGGTTTCTATATATTATAGATACCGATCAATAAAGTTTAACACCCTAAGGGAATTCATCATTTAACATGGTATCATGAGCGGATCAGATCATAGATCTAGTCGGCAACATTGAGCCGTCACCTCTAAGCCAACCGTCAAACTTTAGCCGCCGTCGTTTATCCATTTTCTGAAAATGAAAACGCAACCCATTGTTTCAACCATAACTCCTAAACCATTAAGACTTAATTGAGTCCATCAGCGCTATTGGCTTCGTAATTAAATTCCGAAGAAAATTCGTACTGGATTCGCTTACGTAGCCCTGAAGACACGCCGTCACGCGCCGAAATAAGCCGTGGGGTTCTGAAAACTGGATCGCTATTTACTTATAATTCACAAACCATTTATAGTTAGCTGACACCGTCAGCGACCGCTACCGTAATCACCGCCTCCACCGGTCGGACACTCTATCACGCATCGTTATAAGTCATGACATTTGCCAATGAAAACAAAATCATTGTTTTTAGATTACGTCTATCCGCTACGATTTGGTGCTTTCAAAGCCTTGATTAATTGATTTTTTTTTATCAAGATAACTATCTTTAGATTTTGTTTTCATGTTTATTTTTCTTTTTTTTTAATTAATTGAATTCTTCAATTCGAGCTTTCGCGATTTTGCTGCAATTGCTGGACGTATTGGGCATTATTATTTTTGGCCCAAGCCCGCTTATGAGTTAGGTCATGAGAGTTTCTATGTTTACCAATAAAGTATGACACCCCACGGGTAATTTTATCATTAACATGTCTCACCTTAAGTTGAATGGGTAAGCAAATTAAATTATTAAAATCAACAAGGACCAACATACGTTTAGCATATATAGTGGTCTGATGGTGATTCGCTAACATATTAATACGTTGCGAGTTCAAGTTCTAAGTAGAAAGAATGTAAGTCGCTGTTAAAAAGACATGCACTTATTTTTTATTCATACACAACATGTATTGATGTAGACAGTCGTATCTTTTGTTAATTTGTTAAATGCAGCTTATATTGTACTGCTTGCAACTTGTCGTACTCTAATTATCTATAACTGATTATATTACATATATGGTGTCTAAAAATACAAAGTCACAAACTTTTAAGTTTGAAAACATGCTATTTGTAGACTACATGTTTAAACTTGTAATATATGAAAATTATATGGGTAAAGGGGAGTTCCCCGGTAAAATATATCACTCTAAAAAAATATTTAAGTACAACGGATGAGAGTGAAATCTCTTGTAACTAGTTAAATCTTGATCATATTCAATATATTCACCTTTCATTCTGTGTTCATGTAAAAAAAATAAAATTAAAAAAAAAACATCCCTTTAACTCTCACATATATGTACTCCTTTTTAGAAAATAATAATAATAATAATAATAATAATAATAATAATAATAATAATAAGGAAACTGTAATGTATTCGTCCTCTATTTATCTTTTATATTATAAAAGAATTACATCATTTCGGAGTGTTTTTGTAAAACCCTTCTCATTGAAAAAAAAATTAGACCAATAGGAGAGCTTGATTTTGCCACGTAGGCGAAATCAAGCAATATGATTGGTCAATAGAAAGTCAAAATTAAATTGATTTTGGTCAAACTTAATAAATTTGGTGGAGAAATTTGGTTAAGAAAAAAAATACATAAAAATATAGGTGCCAAATTTATGAAAACAAAAACTTAAAAAAAGAGGAAGTAATTAATAAAACTTTAGTGGTTGAATTTTAAATAAATTATATGGAGCTAAGTGTAAAATTACAAGTTTCCATGTTTTTTAATAACTTTAGAAAAAACACAAATAACCCCTTACACTTTATACCCCTTATACTTTATAATATTAACGTTGTTTAAAATTACATGAGTATTAGTATTAGTTTTTAGACTTTGTTCCATTAGAATATTTTTTTAAATAAGGTCTCATGTTATTCTATTTAAAAGTTTAATTTATGCGTACACGGGTTTGAATATTAAATACGGCTAAATTATTAGTAACGGGAATATAAATATCAAATGGTAAGCACGAGTTACTGTGATATGAAAATAAATATACGCGATTCTACTTAACAATGACTCATGAAATTGGTATTTAAAATTTATATATGAATATCTATAAAAACATTTTAAATACTTTACGGAGTATATTTTAACTTCATTAACGCTCATTGTGTGCTAAATTCGCACATTTTGTAAAACATGATATCAATAGTTAAAGTTAAACAATAACATCAACATCAACCTCAGCATGTCTGTCAATTATAAACGTTATACAAAGCTAATTTACTCATTTTGACAAGTGATATGCTCTATTAGGCTGCACCTTCTATTTTTTTATTACTTTAGCGGAAAGTGTATTGTGCGCGTTGTTAAGTCCAAAAGAAATGAAGGAAAAAAAGTGTGCGTTTTGTGCCAATATTTTGAGTATTAGCTGATTGATGTTTCTTTCAGGATGTTTTATATACCAGTTGGTCCTTATGCGTTGTTTATTCGAAATTGACACATTAACAGACTCGGAATACAAGTTCATCACCAAGTATACAAAAGTAGGAACCATAAAAACCCCCGAAACTACACCTGATGCATCAACTACGGATTTACTTTAAAGGTTACTTAGAATATATATTTGATATAATAATTTGTTTATATGGTATATGTGTTTATTGAATTTTAAAATCAAGTTGTCTCTTGAATTTTCGTATACTTAAACGGCTAACTCACATAATCCCAAGTTAACGTTATATAAATGCCTTTGTCTTAGACACTGATATGTGTTGCATTAACCTTATTCCTAAGTTGCAACAAAAAAACAAATCTCACAAGTATTTGATGAGTTAATTGCTTTTGAATTTGTTGTAATATAGAATAATGATGATCTAGAAAGAGACGTAACTAATATGTCTCATTCACTTGAAAATCTGCTGCGAAAAGAATGAGCCGGTTTACTAAAGTCGGACTTGCTTAAGTTATTGGAGTTTGAGACTGTTATTTTCTACTAATTATACTAAGTTTTTAAAGGGTTTTGAGACCGTCTTAATAGTTAGATTTAGTGCTGATTATGATTGTTTTAATGGCTATCTTAATAGTTATTCAAGGTGTTTGGGACTGTTTTTAATAGCTGAATTGATGGGTGCTTGAAACTGCCTTGATAGCTGAATTCAAGGGTGTTTGAGACTATTTCAATTGCAAATTTTACAGGTGCTTGGAACTGTAATAATAGCCGAATACAGGGGTGTTCCGACTATTTTTAATAGGCATTGTTATTGCAAAATAAATTTGACTTATACTAAATTAATATATGTAAAGTTCAAAACATTTTAAGACAATATATTTGATATTAAATACATGATAAAAATTTTATGTCAAAACCCCGTGCGTGCACGGGTATTATAACTAGTAGTTTTATACACCATCTACATCCACTTTCAGATCCTATAAAAGAAACTGAAAAACTAATAAAATATATTGACGTCACTGCTTTACACAAATACTATGCTAGTCTCGTAAAATCAATTACAATGTGTTGGTTCATTATACATGTAATCTCATTGGGGAGTACATGCATCATTGGCAGCCATTAATGAACCAAGTGTAAATCGTGTACTCATGCTCTTTTTGTTGGCATAAATTCAGGTATTCGACCACAAAGGATCTTGTGCATGCATTAAATGTTAAAATGTTTGGATAAGTTGAAATAGAGTAAATTGCAAAAATCGTCCCTGTGGTTTAGCGAAATTGTAGGCAAAGTCCAATTTTTCTGAAAATGCAACCGCAGAGGCGTAGCTACATGGAGGCTTTGGTGGGCCATGACCCACCCAACAAAAATTGCAATAGTATATATTAGTTTGCCCATTAAATGTAAAAATTAACCACTAGTGAGATTTTAGATTTTAAGTGTATCGAAAGACACAAATTAACGACTATTATTGTTTTGTGCAGCATCTCGGCCTACCCATAAGTAAAACCCTGGCTATGCCTCCCATGAAAACTTTTGGTTGACTAAAATACCCTTGTCATCAACCTCTTTAATTTCCGTTTCAATTTCTATTTTTATTTAAATAAAAAATAGCAACCATAAAATCAACAATTCATGACAACCACAACAACGCAATCACATTGCCATACAAAATCCAAACAAAATTACATTTAACTGTTGCTACTATATATTACTAAAATAAAACAAGGATTTGTCTTCCAATTATACTTAAATAATTGATACAACATAGTCTAATTGACCCAAAAATATACAAAAGGAATTTATTGAACTAGAAAGAAAAATACAAAAATCCACCATCTTTTTATTCATAAACTATACAAAAAGGAGTTTATTGACCGGTTCTTTTTTTTTTTTTTTTTTTTTTTTTTTTTTTTTTTTTTTTGGTTACATACATGTGTAATTGGGTTTTTTGTTTTTTCGTGTTTAGTGTTTTGATGGGTTTGTTGTTATTGACGAAAATGATGATGAGTATGGCTTTATTGTTGTTGTTTACGTGTGATTTTAAGTAAAGTAAAGACGAATTTTGAAATTGTATTTTAGATGATAATGAAAACTGGAAGATTGTAATTATGGGTTTGTTATTGTTGAAGATTGGAAGAATTTGTAGATTATATTGGATTTGTTATTTCATGATGATTATTTTGGGAGGTTTGGATTCGGTGGCGGAATCAGAAAAATTAATCAAATGAGGAAACTGACAACAAGAGAGTTTGAAATTTAGGTTAGGTCGGATCAGGTTGGATTTTAGTTAATTTTAGGTAATTTACATGTTGAAATATTTCATTTTTGGTGTATTTAAAAACTCCACTTTAATGTAATTAACACTAGCTAGAAGCGAGATGTCAATCGAATAAAACACGAGTAAAGATGGCATGTGTAACATGATCTACCATAACATGATGTAACATACATTTTTAAAAACAGAATGTCACTTTGTAATAGTTCTTTTGCTTATAACTTTTGAGGGCTTGGATGTACATTTCAAAACTTGGTATATAAATCTTTGACGGTTTAACTAAAATCCTTGTCTTCCCAACTACACCCCCATTTCCAAAAAAAATAGCAGGTTTTATTTTTCACAACGACAAAACTAGAGGATATAACAAAACAAAGATGCTTATGTTTAAGAGGCAAGAAAAATCATTTTAGCATTCAGATTGTTAGTCTCTTCTCGACATTGAGGGCACTCAGATTTAATGGTCGAGGGCCTATAAAATTCTTCTATCAAATGAGTTTTTCTTCCTACTGATTTTGTCTTTTAACTAGAATATGATTGGAGGCATTTTCCCCCACTCCTCTCCACATGGCTTAGCCCCTGATTGGTTTTATTAAGTGTTATTGGTGTTCTCCATATTTTTTATTTTACATTTAAATAAAAACAGAAAAAGAAGAAATTGAAGGGGTTGCGGACAAAGGTATGTTAGTCATTTAATTTTGGTCCAAGGACTGTATCTGAACCAAGAATCTTTTTTATAGAGATTACGCTTGCGTTTTTAAAAGATTGGATTGTGTTTGTGATTTCACCAAACCACATGAATGATTTTTGCAATTTACTCTTTGAAATATCAATTTCCCGCTCGACTACTAGCTAGTTGATATTTCCATTGGGATACATTTTGGACTAAATTTTCTTTCATTAGCTATTTACCATCAAGAAATTGTAAGGTTTTCAATATTTACGATTAAAATGATAAAAACAGAAAAACCTTATGAGGATTTAACAATTGAAACTTCTAAATAATCATGCCATAACGAAATTACGGAAATAATATTTGAGATAATAGATGATTTAAGTAAAGACAATCTCTTAAAAAAGGAGCGCTTTACCCGGTTTGAATCTGTGCGACGATGGGTTCAAACCTCATAGATTAGTCGGTAAAAAAATCGAAAACCATGGTTACCAAAAAAAACATTTGATATAGTAAACATACAATGCTCCATTTCTTAAGCGACATATCTCTTATATAATAACAAGAAAAATACAAAATGGGCAAAATGGATTTTTCTATTAATCAATCAGAGAACTTAATTTGAAATCTAGCTTTTTAGTTTGCTAATAAAAGTTAAAATTCACTTCAATTTGGTCAAACCTATATAAATTCTATCCTGCAAAATAAATATGTATAAAACATATGTGTCGATTTTGTAAAAAATAAAATAGAAAATAGTTTTGTATATTAAAAGATTTAATTAAAGTTCTGGGTTTTCATGTTTTTACTGACTTTTATAATTTAATAAATACCTCTAAATTTTATATTATTTTTAAAGAAAACAACATATATGTTGTTGTTGTTGTTGTTGTTGTTGTTGTTGTTGTTGTTATTATTATTATATATGCATAGGATTATGAATATCAAAATGAAAGAACGAGTTATTGTAATACGTAAATTAATATACGAGATTGTGCATATACGAACGACTCATGTTATTCTTATTTATGAGATTAATTAAGGAGATCCGGAAAATTATTTCTTTCTTTAACTATCCACATTTAATACACTCATGTTATTCCTCTTTATAAGTTTAATTCTTGCGTACATGGGTTTAGAAGTTAAATAGGAAAAAAATTATTATTGATAGGAATATAAATATCAAAATGCAGGCGCGGACTCCTGGTTTACTGTGAGACGAAAATAAATACACGATATTATACATATAGTAACGGCGCATGTAATTCCCTTTTCAAGTCTAAATAAGGATATCTGGAAAAACATTCTTTTTTTCTTCAAGAATCATTACGCGCTATTTTCCACACACATAATGTCTAGAACATGACATAAATAATTAAATTTAATCACTACCTCAAAAGCATGACAAATAAACAATGTCAAATTATTTTCCAACAAAAGTATATACAAAATATTAATTGATATTATTACATAATGAAACTTTATGTAAAACATGCGCATGCACTATATTATAATTATATAAATATAAAAGATTTTACATACTTTTATAAAAAAATTTATTATTTAAAACGACCCGTATATGCACAAGACTAATAACCCGTATATGCACAAGATTAATAACTAGTTATATAGATACTGCATATATAAAGAGAAAACACGTTTACGTAAAACTTAAATACTTAAAAAACGAAATAATGTTGTAAGACTAAAAGACCCATACTTATAAAATTCAACGCAATATATTAAATATTTAAATAGTTATTTACAATTTCAACTACTAACTTTTTTCACTCTCACTTATTTCACCCGATATGTACATATAAAAGAACGCACACACAAATTAATGCTATTATATACCGTATTACCGTCGTCGCTAAACTTGGATAATCGTCTAGCGTATTTAAACTAACAATAAGCTAGAATATCCCTAACTACTACTACAAAGGTTTAATACGGTGATAACATCTATTTAGTGTCTCTAAGCAATAGATTCAAACAAAACTTACTAAAAAGTTTATTGTTTAAGTTTCCTATAGTTAAGAAAATATTCATCAAAACTTTTTTTTCTTTTAATCAGTAGATTCAAAAGTAATACATGAACCGTGAGTAAAAAAAACCAGCATAACTTAATAATTTGATTTATATCATAAATTTGCGGCATATCAACTTGTTTAGTAGATTTATTTCGAAGACAAACACTTCATATAAAACACAATGTTAAGATAAATAAAATAATATAGGAAACAAAACCAACAAGCACCAGTGGTCTAGTGGTAGAATAGTACCCTGCCACGGTACAGACCCGGGTTCGATTCCCGGCTGGTGCAACCTTTTTTAATTTCTTGTTATTTATTTGTCAATTTTAGCCCTTCTACTTTAATGGTTTTGCAGAAGTTATCCATGTAGGTTTTGACACTTACAGAAACAAAGTTACACCATTCCACCACTTAGGAAATCAAAGTTTACCCAAACAGATAAAGAAGACCACTAGGTTTCGAGGCGATAAAATGAACGAACTTTACAACGAGTCAAAACTAGAGTTTTGTCGACAAGTATAAACGTTGGGTTGAGTGGTTACATGGAACTGTAACACCAAAAAGTTTAAGATGCAGACCGAGAATATTATTGGAAATGTTTATATAAAAGATGTATGAATTGAGCTGCAAACTAGCATATGCTAATACTTAGTGATAGAAAATCCTCAGAAATGCTCGGGATTAAAATTTCTTTGGTACCATGCATGAATAATCGATGATATTAGTTTATGTATCGAACCAAATAGTTGAAATTTCTCATGTATAGCTTTTTCATACAATCAAAACAACTGCAATTTCAATCATTAAGTGGACTTATGCTCCACATAGATGACATTTAGCTAAGGATTAGCAATATTCTGATCCAAGATTGCATGTATCTGATGATCGAAAAAGTAGTATAAGAAGCTGAAGAAAAGCATTATTCTTTTATCAACAATGAAGAAAAGCATGATAGTGAATAATACTTTGCTTTGCTTCTTGAACCATATATACCTAATAAAGTTAGTTTTTACTCTATTATATAAAGAGCTTAAGGATCATCTACAGTACAAGACACATATATATTAATCAAATAATCTCCGTCAGTCACTAAGGTTACAAGGTACATACTAATTTCTTCTTTGTTTCCAAGCCATTTTTATAGATTATTTTACATTGATTTTTTTATAGCTTGTATTTTGTAAAAAGGTGAACTGTATTGACTATTGATAAACAAACTATTTAGATATATTTCTTTGTTAGAATCAAAGAAAGGGATACAGAACTTGCATACTCATTCCGAACTTCCATTAGCTTTGAAACAGCATAGGATATACAAGCAACTAATGCCATAATGTTCCGCACTTACATAGTTACATTAGCTTTAAAACAGCATGTCGCACACCATATCCTGCACGGCTGCACAGATTGATTCATGAGCCTTCATAATCTTCTGCGCTTGTTAGATACAATTCATTCAATGCCATTTCTCTTGTAAGATTCCACCACCAACTTGATATTCCAAGGCTTTGACACATTTTGCACAGCTACGGAATATTTGACTTTAATGTCAACAGCTAAAATCTTAATGTTTGACTTTCAAAGTCAGCAGCTAAAATCTTAATAGGCAAATCACACAAAAACATGTTATCGGTCATTTTTTAGCCAACATGGATAATTAATAGGACTTATCATTTAGTTAGGCATTTAAAAGTTATTTTGGCTAAGATTCTGACCGAACTTATTGTAAGAAAAAAACTCTACGTTGCACAAAATCAAAGCTTGGACTAGTATAATACATTTTTGTGTTACTTGCCCATCTTAATCTCTTATCACAATTCTATCAAGAACTTCAACATTCCTTGATTTTGGAATAACCTATAATTCGTCTCCTGCGAGATGAATCTAATACTAATCTTCTTAGGATGCCCTATAGGGGTTATATGTAATTGGAAATTTAACTATATCTTTGATGATATATTTCCAATCAACTTAATCTTCATATTTGCCATACATATACAGTAGTAACTTTGAGAATTCACAATTGCAGAATTAATGACTCTGGGAATCAACTTATCTTTTGCTGGTAATTTTAGTGTTATTAATTGTGAATTACTTGAGACCAGAGGGTTTATCGGGTTAGGCTCCAATACGAGTTACGTGGTGCAAAGTGCATGCATGCTCGTGTGAGCTGACTTGATATCGCTACAATTAACGAGCGGGGATTAAGGACATTGCACACCTTTGCAGGTGAAAAGCCCCTTACCAAGTTTGACCAAACATTTTGCGCAAACAGAACATTAAAACTGACATTTTGTTACTCTTTAATAAACTGATAAAATTCTATTACACACCGGCATTTGAAAGTATTTTTAAATGAAACTAGACTCAATTACCTTTAAAACGACAGGTGGCACGACTCCTAACAACTTAAGGTTTAAGAGATATGGTTTTTCGAACTTCGGCCAAAAACAAAAAATATGCCACCAGCCACCAACTGCCGGTTGGGTTTTTGCTGCTCAAACAGACATCCGCGAGCCGCCCGTCTGGTTCCCAGTCACCGGCTGGCGTACCACTATCTCAAATATGCATTTTTTTCTCGGGAAACCAACTTCCCGAGTCCGATACTTCACTAAAGTTTTCAGAACTCATTTAAACAATATATTACTTCATTTTTATAATTATTCGTGGTCTAAATGACTCACGAAACATAACTTATAGGGTTTACTAAACACCCGTTTTGACCCGTTTTCAAACACCACTTATCAAACACACAAATAACTATAACAAAAAACCTTGACACTTGACAATAACTTTACAAACCATTTAAAGATACTTAAACATCAACTTGGGGGATTCAACGTGATTGAGTTCGGCATCTATACTAACACTTACACGCCTATCCAAACACTTCCAAACTGTGCCCAAGTCCCATGCCTTACCAAAACTTAACCTTCTTCACAATAACCGATAAAATGGTTAAACAACTAAACCGCAAGCACAAAGCTTAGTAAGTAAATGACAATAACATGTTATCATATATCATTCACACATTATGCATCATAAACCATTAACATTAGTTCATAAGACTAATCCATCATTACTTGCATAAACCAATGGTCCAACACATCATAATCATTAACACATACCTATAACCACTTAAAACATCACCATTCTATAACATCAAAGTCAACACAAACCTTAGCTTCATCCACTAATAATTTACTTCCTCTTTAGCTAGTTGTGCCAAACTAGCTTCTTACCCTCCTTAAACTAAACACATAAAACTTAAACCTTCTGAACATTAACAAAATGAACCACATATACACAAAGTGATAAAATCAATATAATTTCATATTATAGCCGGTTTACTTACCTCACATCCAAGTTGGTTTACCAATAAATCACCATCATCTTCTTTACTTGATTCCTAACCAAGAATTATCACCACATCCGTTATTAAATAACAACAATACATAATAAGGGTTTATACAACCCATCATCATCTCTGTTGGACACTCTCGACAACAACCCGAAGTTCGATCGCAGAATGCTAGATCGCGGGTTATATCAAGCACAATTAGCAAACACGAGAGACATGAGAGACTACAAAGAACCGACAAGAATATGCACACGATATACCCTCGTATCAAACCTTTATTAAATCACCTAATAAAGCTATTACAACAAGGAAGAAGAATATACTTTACCGGGGTAACCCTTTACCCAAAAAAAACAAGGAAGAAGAATGAATAACTAGCATCCCCTCTCATCTCTATTTATAGAGATGAGGGGGTAGAAACCTAGCTTGCCTTGCACTCCAAGCTAACTAATCTTAGTTCTAGTCTACCACCTAATTTAATTACAAAGTATACTTAAGTCCCTAATCTATGTTTAAGTTTACTACTAATATGCTACAATTTCCACCTTAGGAGTAACACTTAAACATAACTGATACTCAACACCTATTCCTTGTATTGGAACCTTGAAGTTGGGACCACCTTGTCGACCAGGCATTGTGCTTCATTAATTTTCCTAGATTAGCTTCCATAGACTCCTTCACTTTCTTCTTTTCAGCAACATTATCTTCTGCACCCTCTTGACCAGGTACTCCGGTTACCGTAATGTCTGCCCCACCTTTATACCAAGGTGTACCTTTTCCTGCTCCTTTACCAAGCAATCCGTGTTTGTCTTTTCTTCAAGTTGCTTGTCTTCCAACTTTCTTTGAGCCACTACAACATCATCGTTACTATCCTAAACAACCTCAGCTTCACGATTTTCCTGAGCTCCCTGCAGTTCTGCCTTAAACCAAATACGTTAAGCAACCTGTACTCCATGGACTTCTATTTTAATACCAGAACCAAGTTGTTTGAACCCAACTTATTTATGACCAAGTTGTTTGAACCCAACTTGTTTTGAACCTCCATGCTTTTGCACACCAAAATTCATCACTTTTGCTTCAAAAGTATACACACAGTTCTCTTTCTTGATCCCAGTCATATAACCCGAAAACCTTTGATCACCTTGATTCTACCCATTTGCATCTTCACAGTATAACCTTCTTTTTCAAGAGTACCCAATGAAATCAAGCTCCTTCTTAACCCTGGAACATACCTGACATCTTCCAGTATAAAGCTTGAACCATCATCCAACTGTATCTTCACTTTTCCTGTCCCTCTGATAGTGCATGTCTTGTTATCACCTAACTGAACCGAACTACCATCAACATCCTTGAAGTCATACAAGAAATCCCTCCTATGTGTCATATGATAAGACCCACCTGAATCCATTACCAATTTAGTCATCTCATCATTCCCTGCTACCACCAAGGCTTCTTCAAAGTAGGCTCTACCATCGTCATTAGAAGAATCAGAATCCTGATCATGCTTACCCTTCCTGACAAACCCACTTGAATTCTTCATTGGACAATCTCTCTTCAAATGACCCTCTGAATGACATATGAAGCACTTGAGTTTACCAGTTCCACCCCTTGACTTAAACCGCGAACTTCCACTAGAATGAGATTTCCTTGAATGTTTTGACCCTCCCCTTACATATAACCCATCACCAGTTTCTTCCTTTGTGCCTTCAGTTCTTTTCTTTAACTCCCTTGAATTCAGAGTCGCTGGAACAAATAGACTAGTCCTCAATCTCAATCTCGATAACAATATTCGCCAAATCAAGTATCATCTTATTAAACTCTCAATATGATCACCCAGTTTCGTACCTTGACTCATATAGTACGTGTGCAACTTCTTCTTCATATACAGTATGTTTGCTAAGGACTTAGTCATATATAGACTATTCAACTTTGTCCATATTCCTGCAGCAGTTGTTTCCTTAGTAACTTCCCGTAAAACCCGGTCTCCCAAGCATAGAATCAAGGTTATGTATGCCTTCTTCATCAAAGCAGCCTTTTCACCTGCTTCCATATCCGCGGGTAATGTCTCTAATGCAGCATCAAATCCCTGCTGTACTATTAAAGCACGCATCTTTATTTGCCGTAACCCGAAGTCATTCTTCCCATCAAATTTCTCGATGTCAAACCTAGTTATAGAACTAGCCATTCTTCTTATACCTTGCTAAAAACCTTGTCAAGTTGTTTTTTAACCAACTTTACTGACAAACCTCACAAGCCGTGTACAATATACCCTTTGTTGCTATAAACCCNTTAAAGCACGCATCTTTATTTGCCGTAACCCGAAGTCATTCTTCCCATCAAATTTCTCGATGTCAAACCTAGTTATAGAACTAGCCATTCTTCTTATACCTTGCTAAAAACCTTGTCAAGTTGTTTTTTAACCAACTTTACTGACAAACCTCACAAGCCGTGTACAATATACCCTTTGTTGCTATAAACCCTTCTTGCAAATCAAATTAATTAGAATTGCCCTAATCCTCGATTTCGAACAAGCAAACCCGACCGTTAACTTGAAACCCCAGCAAACCATGATCGAAACTTGAATCACAAGAACCCGCAACAAGAAAAACCTTCGAAGTCGATTTATAAACTCTAAAATTAAAACTTGATCTTTTATTAAAAAGACCACTCACGTGAATCGTTATAAACCCAAAACGAACAAGTAATATTAACTTATTAGAAAATAACCTACTAAGACAAAAACCTTATCAACTTGTATATTCTTCACTTGGGATGAATAAACAAATAACCCACCACTGGTCATTGTTTTCTTTTCATGTGTATATGAAAGAAACAACTTCGTCTTCTTCGCTTAGTAAACCTGCTACTTCCTATCAACCTCGAAACTTCGAACGAACTCGAAATCTCGAACTAACTCAAAACCACGATCTAGTACTCGAATTTTGATAACCACAATAACCCTGGTTCTCTGATACCACTTGTTGGACACTCTCGACAACAACTCGAAGTTCGATCACGGAATGCTAGATCGCGAGTTATATCGAGTATAAGTAGCAAACATGAGAGACACGTGAGACTACAAAGAACCAACAAGAATATGAACACGATAGATGCTAAGTGATGTGGGGTTATTTGTTTTCACTTTCCACTCTCTGCTCGTACTTATGCCATACTGGGAACACATAAGCCCACTCATCTGCAATTCGTTATTTACATAAACAGGCGTCCCTATCTATGTAAGTGAAGAATTATAAACTTATGGTTCGGCGATTTATAATTTCTTTATTTAAATGAAGAGGCGTCCTAATCCATTTAAATAGGAGATCATAAATCATCCTAATTAAGCATTTATGACACAACATTCATACTCATATTACATCTTCTATCTTTTCTTTTTTCACATTCATTGACTCAAATGTCAAACATTTTCCACTTTTCACTTTTCTCATTTCTAGCCTTGGATCCATCTTACTACAACATTTCCCGAAAGGAACTATAACACATGCCAAGGAAATAGGGAATCCATACCGTGAAGGCACACTAAATTAATCGGAGGATTCTATAACATTTACTCGGGGCTATTAACACATATCCAACTCATAAAGAGTGGTCACATCTCCAAATCATAAAGAGTGGAGCTAACACATCCCTCTGGAAGATTTCCGTAGCACTACCCCGAGTCATCTGCAACAATATACTAGATCCAAGCTGTTTATATTTACATTTTTACACATTTTATTATTTATATACTTATCAAAAAGTACTTCCACCATTTCCAATTCTCATTGCCTTAAGCAATTTAAACACACATACTATTACTGCCATTTTAATTCAAGACAAAATCTATATGACGCTTTTCCATTTTATAATTCACTCACTTTCTATGTGCCCTTACATTGCACTTTACATTTCCCCGTCAACCCCAAGTTGACCCTATTCACCATTTATACTATCATATTATTTAGTCTATTGAATTTTTTCGCATATAAACGTTACATAGGTTTATTCTACAACACACTTACTAATCTCAATTTACTCCTCGTACATGTTTCCAATACATATTCATCAAGGTCTATAACCTTCACTAAGCTATTATGCCTTCAAGCACACCTATACCAATCATTCGTCACATTTCATTCAATGTGTTCTACGCATTATACTATAACACACCTCACTATATAAAAGGCACAAAATATACTTAGACCATATATTGGTAATAAGTTACAATATATATCACATCTATTAAAGCGAGTAATCTAATACTTCATGTCATATTAATTCTCAAAATAATCACTAATGCACCTAAACTATAACAAGCATTCCTACTAAACAATTCTCCAATAAGTGTTTATTAATCATAAACAAGGTCAATTGGTCTATGGCTTATATAACACATCACATAATCAATTCATGTCTAAGCATCATCACTCTTTTAACCGTAAGCACGTATTCTACCTTATAACTAAGGCATTTGATGTTCCGCCCTACCTTACACTTATGGCTCACGGAACACTAAAACTGATATTACGTTATTCTTTAATAAACCAATAAAATTATGTTACAAACCAGCATTTAAAGTATTTCAAATGAAACTAGACTCAATTACCTTCAAAACGATAGGTTGCACGACTCCTAACAACTTACGATTTAGGAGATATGGTTTTTCGAACTTCGGCCAAAAACTGAAAATGTGCCACTAGCCACCAGCCGCCGGTTGGGGTTTTGCTGCTCAAACGGACATCCGCGAGCCGCCCGTTGGGTTCCCAGCCGGCGGCTGGCATACCACTGTCTCAAATCTGCATTTTTTGCTCGGGAAACCAACTTCCCAAGTCCGATACTTCACCAAACTTTTCAGAACTCATTTAAACAATATATTACTTCATTTTCATAATTATTCGTGGTCTAAATGACTCAAATAACTATAACAAAAACCATAACAAAAAACCTTGACACTTGACAATAACTTTACAAACCATTTAAAGACACTTAACACATTAACTTGGGGGATTCAACGTGATTGAGCTCGGCATCTATACTAACGCTTACACGCTTATCCAAACACTTCCAGACCGTGCCCAAATCCTATGCCTTACCAAAGCTTTACCTTCTTCACAAGTACTTACAAAACGGTTAAATAACTAAACAGTAAGCACAAAGCTTAGTAAATAAACGACAATAACGTGTTATCATATATCATTCACAAATTATGCATCATAAACCATTAACGTTAGCTCATAAGACTAATCCATCATTACTTGCATAAACCAATGGTCCAACACAACATAATCACTAACACATACGAATAACCACTTAAAGCATCACCATTCTATAACATCAAATTGAACACATACATTAGCTTCATCTACTAATAATCTACTTCCTCTTCAGATAGTTGTGCCAAACTAGCTTCTTACCTTCCTTAAACTAAACACATAAAACTCAAACCTTCCAAACATTAACAAAATGAACCACATATACACAAAGTGATCAAATCAATATAATTCTATATTATAACTGGTTTACTTACATCACATCCAAGCTAGTCTACCAACAAATCACCATCATCTTCTTTACTTGCTTCCTAATCAAAAATTATCACCACATCCATTATTACATAAAAATAATACATAATAAAGGTTTATACAACCCGTCATCATCTCTAGTCATCATATGATCATATCTTGATCATATGATGAAACCCCCACTTTATTTAAATTAAACATAACCCATAAATAGTAAACCTTATTAATTAGCTTAAAACATCACTTACTCAATTCCTTTAAATTTGGTACATAAACCCTAACTTTTCAATTCACCAATTAACTCAAGATATTGATTACTTACTTATAAGAGATTATCGCTAGGTACATAGGTTTGCAAAACATTCTTACTTTTTCATCTAAGAATCATCATAGTTTTTGTTTTCCCTCTTCTTTCTCTCCTTGCCGACACCACACAACAACATACAAAACTAGAACACTTTGGAAGAATATGGAAATGCTAGGATATATCTAATGGAGTATAAATTAGTTACAACTTTGATCATTGGGTAATAATGGTATCTTAAATATATTCTCTTTCCTATATGTGACACATAAAACTTTCTAAAACCATTTACATAATACATTAACTTATAGTTTGACTATTGGGTTTGACTAACCAATCACGTAAAGCATTCAAACTTATTAAGTCTTAGTCAAACTTAACCGATGGCATTCTCGTAATATAATACTTAAAAACGGGTTTTGGTGTGTAATAGCAGGGTCAAGGGGGCAACGCCCCTTGCAAGGTCCAACAGCAGCGACTTTCGCGCCATTTTACCAAAATAACTGAATTTTGGCTGGTTGCTATAACAACAATTATGGTCTCGTCTGCAGAACATAACAATAAACAATTCTCTGATACAAGCCAAAATCAAATTAGTAAGTAAGTCACGTGAGTGGCACGTGGGAGCCAGCTTAGCCAAAAGTTAGTTATAACTTTTGGCGGGAAAATCTGTTACCAAGCCTTTCTTCTCTTTTCTCATTTGTATAAATAGGAGATTAACACTACAGTTGTATTCATTCACTGATAATTGATTGTAACCTTTCCTTTCTCAATTCTGTTAATCAAAGTGAATCAAGAATCTCAAATACGAAGTCATTTCTTCTTCTTCATGATTTCCTGTTTGTTATTCATAACGGCTACAATTCTTACTTGAATTCTGGTTGTTAAACTTTTACACATATCAAG
>LBNU01032405.1:0-40534 GCA_014162995.1 Artemisia annua | reverse complement strand
AGATGAATGATAGTGTGTGTAAAAGTTTAGACCCAACCCGAGGAATTCAAGTTAAAGAATTGTAGTCGTTATGAATAGACAAACAAAGCCCGGAGAATCATGAAGTAAGAAGAATGACTTCGTATTATGAGATTCTTGATGTCGAGCATTTTGATTTAATTGCAAGAATTAGAAATGGAAGTGGTTACAACAAATTACACCAGCTGGTGAATGAATACAACTGGTAGATGTAATCTCCCTTAATTTAACTACAAATGAGAAAAGAGAAGGAAGGCTTGGTAAATCGAGTGTTTTCCCCGCCAAATAGTTATAACTAACTTGTTCGGCTAAGCCTGGCTCCCACCCGCGTGGCCACTCCAGTCTCTAATGTGTGATTGATTTCTCGTGCCTTAGAGTCCAACCGACAAGCCTTCTTATTCGATTACGGATTTCATAAATCCAAAGCATATAGGGTTAAAAATACTTTAGTCTGAAAGTGATCACAGGATTCAGTTTGATATCCGGATGACCAAATTATAACCAATAACCAACACACCATAGAAATTCCTACAGTTTTTCTCAAAGCACTCACCAATCTTTGATATTTATCTTTGTATGTTGCAGTTGACAATATAAAAACATCAAACTTGAAGCTGAGAAGAAAAAATAATCAAGATGGAGTTTAAGGAGCTACAACTTGAAGAAATTCAACACGAGCATCCAATTATTCTCGAAGATTTGCAACATATGCATCAAGGCTATAAAGAATATGATGATGAAATTGATGATAATGATTTGATAACAATGCAAGAGTTTAAGTGTATATGTGACAGGTGCGGCCTAGGAATCGATTGGTACCACCGAAATTACTACAAGTGCAGCAGCATGTCATGCAACTATTCTATTCACAAATTCTGTGCTGAAATCTGCACCACTTTACGATCCCCAGCCCACCCTTCTCATATTCTTATCCTTAAAAAAGGGACAACTAATTGGAAGTGTAGTAGTTGTCTCACAGATCATGATCAAGATGGTATATATTACCATTGTTCTACATGCAATTATAAAATTGATCTACGTTGTGCTACATTTCTTGATCAAAAGACAGTCCACCATCCGGGCCACTCACATCCATTAATCTCAGTTACAGTTGAACCTATTTTAAGCAAGTGTTTTGCTTGTGGCAAGAAACATGAAGGAAAATTCTATCATTGTACCACTTGTCTGAACTTTTCAATCAACTCTGAATGTCTTACCCTTCCGATAAAATGCTTAACTAAACATCATTCTCACATGCTCACTCTTTGTTATTCCTTCTCGGATCAACAATATGGTTCTGAATGCAGGATTTGTGAGAAGGAACTATACAGTGATATATGGATTTACAAATGCAGTAAGTGCATGTTTTACGCCCACCTAAATTGTCAACCTCCTTTAGGGCGGGATCTCAGCAAGCTCATGCTTTTATACGGTAAATCTTTAAATCTATGTTAAAAGCTTATGACTACTATTTTCCACTAATCAAGCCTACCCAGAATTAAAATTAAACTATCGATGTTTGCAGATTCTCATTATAAAAATCGTGGAGTTCCTCGCTTCCCCGTCCATGATGAATCATACAATCCACTACCTCAAAGTCGAGGTGTCAATGAGGAAATTAGAGATGAAAATGGCTACCTGATACATTTTAGTCATGAACATCCATTAGTCCTAATTCATAACAAAAGCAATAATGACAAAGCCAGCACCTCAGAGGTTAAATCAATGTCTCTTCATAACCCAATGAAGAGGATTAAACTATTATGTAACGGATGCGTAAGGCCAATTATGACAATGCCGTTTTACAAGTGCTCACATGGATATAATGAGTGCTCCAATTTTGCTCTCCATGAGTCATGCGCCCGGCTACACACCAGAATAAAGTGTTATGAGTGCCCACATACACTTGTTCTTCAGCAGAGTGGTCCTCTATTTTGGTGCAGGATTTGTAAATTACCTTGCAATGGGTTTGCATACAACTGCGACACATGTGGATACAACATTGATGTTCATTGTGGATCAAGACCTAGTGAAATTAAACATGAAGCACATGCATGTGACATGTATTTATGGACACCACAATCCAACCGACCATGGTATGTAAGGACACCACGATCCATAAGAAAGTATTTAAGGAAAAAAAAGCTAATGAACACACGAAGGGCATGCTATGCATGTCGTAACATCATTGATGAACTTGGTACCTATTATGAATGTCCATTGTGTGATTACTATCTCGATTGTCTGTGTGCTTTGCATTTGCCTAAGAAAATTAGGAATAAGTACGACAAGCACCCCCTGACACTAAGATACTCCCCAATCGAGAACCATAAGGGACAATACTTTTGTGAAGTTTGTGAGGACGATCTTAATCCTGAAAAGTGGTTCTACCATTGTTCAGAGTGTTCCCAGTCAATACATTCAGCTTGTGCTACGTTAATACTCCAGTCTGAACAAGGTGTTGATGCTGTCCATGAAGATTGTGTTTATAAGTTTGTTAATATGAAGTTTGGAGGTGTAATTAATACTGAAGATCACGTGCATCCACTTTCATTTGTCGCGGGCACTATTAGTGACGGTGATTGCACCAAATGTGGGCTTGACTTACAATCCAAGTTCATCCTCAAGTGTTTACAATGTAAGTTTGCTATCCATAGCTATTGTGAGTCTTCTATTACAGAATCTGCAAAGCAAGAACTTGTAGAAATGTTCAAAAATCTTGAGAAAATACGTGAACCTAAAATACACAGCCGACCTCAAAGAGTTGTAACTTTCTATCCTGAGGAAATTATTAGGCCTGAGACCCAACCTTCAAAAAGAGTATAATTCTCAGCCCGTCAGAACTTAAGTGCCCGCCTACATGGACAGAAAGCAAGCGTGCATATAACTTCATTTTATTTTCTTTGTTTATTTGTGTAAAATAATTTAACTATTTGTTTTTTAACAATCTGTGTATTTTCTCTTATGGTGTAAATATGAACATCAGTCTTGCCAACACTATTATGTCAGGAAGATTAATACTCATGTGTTGATGCATATAATGCTCAAGTAATCACACAAAAGTATATGTATCAAAAGTTGTGTTCTTTGAAAGTAACAGTGCAATAGATATTCAGACTATCATCCATAAAAGATGGTTTTATTGAAAGATGTTTTTTGTTGGGCAACATACACCAAAATGAAAAAGGAAATTAAATTACCCTTTTCAGCATAAGAACTCTGTTTTGCAATTCGTCGATTGCTCTATCTATCTCGTGTTCGTTAATCCCTTTGGAAGACTAAAAGAAGAGGCTCTAATTAATACCACCGTCTTCAATGTCATCAAGAAGGCAAGGTCTGCTTCCACGGATTACCCTGATTTCATCTGCTTAAAGTCAATCTAGCGGTTTAGACTTATCGTTCTGTGGCCTCAGAAGCATGAAGATTCATAAAAAAACACAGTAAAACATGAAGTTAAACAATCGAATAAATAAATAACATTATACCTGCTATCTCAATGGTCTCCAAAGGGCTCCAGAACAGCCAAATTTCTCATTAACTAACAGGTTTCGGAAGGTTAAATAGCTTGAACAGCAGAAAAATGTTTGTTACCCAAACTAAAAAAGTAAAAGTTGGTTGTATATAATATAGTTAACCCTTATGGATACATAAAAGACAATACGACCTAACTAGAGTTGATGTGTTTAGATCCGTTTCAAAAACCACAAATAAATAACAACAATCTAATTCATGGTTTCATCCACCATCATATTAAACTCAAACATCTACATGTTTAATCATAAGTTGAGTAGTTGAGCTATCGTGACATAACCATCCATAATTCAGTCTCTCCTTTAACGTCCTCTTTTTACAGTCACCTCATTTATAAACGAAGCTTTGTCAAGTCGCTTTGATAAGAAGAACCACCATGACAAAGATACATGTCATAACAAACATCAAAAGCCATGTGAAACAAGAAGTCTTGGAACCCTGAGAGTATATAGCCATAGCTTGTGTATTTGCTCGTCCAGTGGTTGCTAAGCTATGCTCTACTGCTTTTTCAGTCGAATCAAGAATCTGCACTCAAGTTTTAATGTGTTAAAAGGTTCGACCGAAACCTTGAACAATTGATAGAGAAAACAAACGTGACTTACTCTTTCGGTATTTTGTATGGATTTGTTCATGGTAAGACTGCTTTCTTTGAGTTGTCGTGCTAAAACCACCATTTCATCTGTCAAATCTTCTTGAAGCTTCCTGTTTGATGCAAAACAAATAATTCCTCTTCATTAGAGGTTATAAGATGTGTTGGTTGTGGGCCGGGTACCAGGTCAACCGTAGTTTGAATTGAAACAGGTTACATTTAGTATGGGTGAAGCGTGACGTTCAAACACTTTCTGTCCATCTTAACCCACCAACCCCTTTAGATGTTAGATAAACGGGTTACCAGGGTCGTGACAGGATGCATGGGTTAAGCGTTGGTGTCCGGGTTGGTTTTTTTGACACGACTAAGTAAACGAGTTATGTTTGGGTTAAGATACCACCCTGCCAACCTGAACCCGGATNGCGTTGGTGTCCGGGTTGGGTTTTTTGACACGATTAAGTAAACGGGTTATGTTTGGGTTAAGATACCACCCTGGCAACCTGAACCCGGATAAAATCTTTACCCCTAAACGCTGATTTGACAAGTTCCCCTTAACGCTAAGATTTGTTTATTTGACCCGTTAAAAACACAATCCAAATCAACTCATTCAACAAATTCTAGACATCTGTTTCACTTATGTACCTGTGTTTTGTGATATGTGCTTGTGCTGCAGCATCCAATTTAACAGGAGATGATGATTCCGATGATTCAAAGGTATCTTGACCTTTGTGCTCAACTGATGAGGCTCTGATAAATCATATAGAAACATATAAGTATAATGAAATCAAAACCATACGGCAATGCTAAAATCAGCAAAATCGTGTAGTTTCTACTTACACGAGTCTTCTTCTCAAACCTGGCGAGAGGATAATACTTTCTTCTTCGTCTTTACTAACGTTTTCCTTAAACGATGTATTAACTCTGAGCTCTGGAAACGCTGCAGTATCCAACTGACACCAAATGTTATAAGACATAACTATAAAGAATCAGATGTAATCTAAAATTATGATGTTACAAAAGTGAAATGAATCTCACCACAGGGCTAGCCAGTTTAGCTGCAATTGCTTCAATTTTGTCAGAGTAGTCACTTACCAAAGCTTTTGAAACTCTATGGGCATAAGAGGAAGATTACAGGATGAGAACTTATGTTAAACTCGGATTCGATCCGTTCACTTTCAAACGGGCTGACGCCCAAAAGTATATTTTAAATGCCTACAACCATTTACATTTTTAACAATTAACGCTTCAAACTACTACTGTAATAAATTGTAAATGGTCTAAAACAGAAGTGTTTGAGGGTCAACCGAACCCGGGCATGCTAAAAATGACTGTTTTGACCAGTTCACCTATATATGATTATATTACAGCTATGCGTGCAACAAAGGACACACAAACAGACACAAAGCAAAGAAAAAGTAAAGGATTCGGGCCTGTTAAATCCTTCTGAAGTTTTCTCCATGGAAAGTTGTTCCAGTTGTTCTCTTAACGTAGCAACATACTGCAACATCACAATTGCATTAACTTCAAAACCCACAATTTAAGATGTCATAAATGACATAAAGTAAGCGTTTGGGATTGTTATGTTAAAGCTGAAAATGCTTAAGCTTTTTATAATAATAATAATCAAATAAGCACTTTATAATACCAACTAATAACTTGAACATTTGATAATGTGCATTTCATCGATATTCACTCAGATAGACTGTTTGGATTGACTGTTTGGATGAACAATCCAAACACCCCCTCAAATTAGTAGCTAATTCACAATGGAGTTATAAAAATCTTGACCAGTAGAACATTTAATCAAAGGGCTAATATCACAGATAACGAATAACAATGCACTTGTGTTTAAAGGACGTACATGCATAAGTTTTGCTTTATTTTGTTGTTGTGGAGCCGCTGCAAGCAATCTTTTTAGATTGATTTCGGTTTTACTTAATCCCATCTTCAATGACTCCCTACAAGATTCATTTTTCATCAGGTTAACTGCGTCCAAACGTAACATACTTACAGTTTATCATCATTGTACACTAACAAAACTTTTCTTTCTTCAGTTCATTGCACGTAATATACTTATATTTTGATGCAAATGTATAGAACGACATTACATCAATTAGAAAGAAGAACAGTTTGTTGCATTTCGGTGCAATTGATATACATGGAAAAAACAAGTGATAACGAAAGCATAAGCAACTATTCTGCGTTTCTCTTATAGTCACTGTTTTGTTTATAAACAATTTCGTTTATACCAAATCTGAAACGAAACCTTTTTAACGAGGTAGGAGAACAATTTAAGCTTTTTACTTTTTAATAATTAATCAGAGGGTATTTCTGTTTTTACCAAAAAACGTTGATTTCGCATTCTTGAACATGATATAAACGACACAATACGCATATTTGAATAGTTAGTGGCTCCTTAAGACGTATCCAACGAACAAAAACGCAAAAAGTATGGTACATTTTGGTGCAAACTAGTCGTATTTTCTCGACGAAAAAAAGGAAACATATAATTATTAGAAATGCAAACATATGCAATGAGAAAATAACATTTGATGTGGATCTATGTACCTTTATGGTATTGGAATCATATGTCAGTGGTGTCTGTGTTTTTTTGTTTTGATTAATGATTTAATGTTAGTTATAACTGTAGTTAAAAGATGATTAATGGTTGCCGGTTTTTGCTCCGGTGACTATATCTGATCGGAATGTAATTTTGTTAGTTTTGTTATTTGTTTATATTGTCCAGGAAAATATCCTTCAACTATGAGTTTTGTGCTTTATAGCATAGCTGTCAAACTCGCGACTTTACACGTAACATCGTACGATCTTACGTGCACACCAGTCAAAATCGTGTAGGATCGTGGTAGGATCGCATCTGAGGTAGGATCGTAAGTAAGATCGTAGGATCGCACGTAAGATCGTAAGATCGACACGCGATCCGAGTTCCTTTTTCTTTTCTTTTCTNTGAAACCGACTTTTTTGTGTTTTACTACTCCCTCCGTCTCAAATTAATAGTCCATATTTCTATTTTAGGTTGTCTCAAAAAAATTATCTACTTTCCCTTTTAAGTAATAAATAGGGAATTTAGTGGAGGAATATTCTAAATGAGTGGTTAAAAATTGTAGTGGACCCACTTTTATTAAACTTTGTAATGTTTGTCTCCGAACAATAATTTTGAGAGGGAGGGAGTATTACTTTGGTATTTGAAATTTGAACTTTGTCATTTTCAAGAGGATATTATATGAATTTATCTTTGGTGTTGAGTAGAAATGTAAAACAGTTTGACTCGTATATCATTTGTTTACTAAATATGACAAATTGGTAGAATCGTAGGATCGCGATCAGATCCTACGATCTCGATCTTGCAAAGACAAAAACGATCCTGCGCGGGATCGCGATCTTGACAGCCTTGCTTTATAGACCTTGAACTATTTAAATGTGAATATATGATGAGCTATAAATAATTTTGATATTAAAAAAAAAAAAAAAAAAAAAAAACAGGGTTTTGCTAACTTGTAACCAGTATTCACTTATTTAGCTATATATATAAGGAATGTTAGAGTTAATTTATATTAAAATTATGATTAATTACGGTAATTTTAGAGATCAATAAATGTTCATTAAATGCATATTTTGATTGAGTTACCTCATGTTGTCATGAAAATGAATTTTGACATTTTCATTTTGCACCCTTTAACTTTTATGATTTTACATAAGCACCCCCTCATTTTAAACGTGACAGCAGGCAACTTACCTGCAGTTTACTGTAGATATCATTTTCCCTTTAATTTAAAAGAAAATTTTGTCTTAATTTATTGTGCACAATTGTGTGTCCAGTGGGCAAACATTAGCAAAACCTTTTTAATAAACCACTATCACTTTGACAAAAAAAATATTGAAAATGCATATTTTCGTCGCACCTTATAGGAGAAATTAATATATCGCATGATTTGAAGTAGTCCGATATATTAGGTGCATAGAATGTAATCGACTACTCAGCTAGTGTCTAGCGAAACATATAACTATATAAGTCCAAGTAAACGTTTTGAGTTTTTATAAAGTACAAGGACCAAAAAAAGCAAACAAAACATAAGTTGACTGCTGCAAACATAAGCTAAAAACACAAAAACACAAAACTAGGTTTTGCTTTTTGTTGCTTCAGTCAATAATCACTTTGAGTTTGAAGCAACAAAATCAAGCTTTAACAATGTCAAGTGATTCAAACATGTTCCAAGTAACTCAAGAAACTGAAAATTTTCTATGTGAACGATTACTGGATCAATCTCAGCCTATTTCTGAGCGTTTCAGAGTCTTGTTTTCGCTTCGTAATCTTCGCGGTCCCGCGCCTCGTAACGCTTTGATTAGTGGTTTGTTCTTACTCACTTTCTTTTTATTAATTTTTTATTTGGTGTTTTGGGTTAGCTTATTTTCTGGGCTTATCGGCTTGTCCGAGTTTGGAAAAGCTCATTTTTTTCCAGCTGATAAGCTTATCAAGGTGAGCCTACTTTATGATCTTATATAAGCGGGTGTTTGGGTTAGCTTATTTATCTGGGCTATGGGCTTATTTGAATATGGAAAAAGCAGATAAGCTCCCCTCTTTGGAGCTTATGACGTCATCATCTTCAGCTTATTGGCTAAGGCCAATAAGCTCAAGTTAATAAGCTCTAAAGAGTGGGCTTATGAACTTTTTNAAAGACCCCCTTACTTGAGCTTGTGAGAGCTTGTCAAAAGCTAGTAGCGTTTGGGTACAACCTTATTTGAATAGCATATTTACTTATCTTATTGTGAAGAAAACTGAAAAGCTCATTAGAGGTGTTTGGATAAGCTGATAAGATAAATTCCTTTTCTTGGGCTTTTTGGACTATTGAGAATGCATAGTATATTAATTATCTGATTACCCAAACATTCCCTAATATATGTTTGCCAAATTGTTTCTCAACAATGGAATAGCAAGAAAGGGTATCTGTTTGCTGACCTATAATTTGTGTGTTTCAAGTCGAATACTTGTTTTTTGTCTCCTATGTTTCTAAGATATTGATCAAAATTTGTAACACGGAAGTTTTAGCATCACAAAAGCGTACCATTTACATGTTTGTGCCATTATATTGTGAATTCCAGTCGATATTCTGCAAATGTTGGTGTTTTATAGTACTATCTTTCTGCTCGCCAGTAATTCATTTGGACCATATGTTTTTTTCTTTTTTTCTTTTTTTTTTAACGACGCTTAACTATCTCGGAATATATATACTACAAGCTACCTCACATGTCCTAAGCAGGACTTGAACCCACAACCATTTGGGTGGGAACTTGTCACACAACAAGGGGCACCATTGGACACAAACCCTTTGATATTTGGACCATATTGTATGTTATGTTGTGAATGTAATACTTTTATGGTTAGTAGTATTAAGAGGTGTATAATATCACTTATTGCAGCAACAAGAGATCCTTCAAACCTGTTGGCACATGAAGCTGCTTTTGCTTTAGGTCAAATGCAAGATGCTGAAGCTATTCCCGCTTTGAAGCTTGTTCTTAATGATTATTCTTTGCATCCTATTGTCCGTCATGAGGTTGACTTTTCTCCTGCATTTAATTTCTAATTTTTATCAGCACCATTTGTTATCTTTTGCTAATTTCCGGGTCACATTTGTTATATTGGATAAATAGGCTGCAGAAGCACTTGGTGCAATCGGTTTAGAGAGTAATATTACTCTTCTGAAGGACAGTTTGGAATCTGATCCAGCACAAGAGGTTCGGGAGACATGTGAATTAGCTCTTTCTCGACTTGAGGAGCTGAAGAATGTTGGTGATAGTAATGAAGCATCTACGATAGAGGCATCACCATTTCTGTCTGTGGATCCGGCTGCACCTGCTTCTTGTTCCTCTGTACATGAACTAAGGTTTGTTGCATAGTATTATAAGGAGTTAAATTCTTGCATCCAAGTTTTTGCCACATTTTGTTATTTGATACCCGTAATCTTTTTTACTTAAAGTAGTCCTACACATTGCATAGATGTTTACTGCGAATTGTTATAGGCTGATCTGTGCAGAAGCTGATAGTTTTGGGTTGGTGTCAGTTCCAGTCGAATTTGGTATCTATATTGGATATGGTTGGACTATATCCATGTTTTTTTTCATGTGCGAATGGGTTGCTTTGGGCTGTGTTTTATTTCAAACTGGTCAATACAAAAATTTGGGACTGGGTTGAACGGGTTGCAAGATAAAAATCCTCCAAACTCTATCCATATACTTATATTTTAATAGCTTATTATGATTATTGTAATAGTTTTGTATTGATAATCAAAATTAACACTTACATTATTTATTATAGTTGGATCAAAAAACAGATGTTAGCGAGTCAATCCTGGTCGGTTTTGACCCATACTAAAAATTATCATCCTGGGCCCATTTTGACCTGTTATTCAACCATCACACCCGCCTCTATAACTTTAGCAAATAGGGTTTGAATACTGATTACATACCTGGTGGAATTCGATTTTATACAGGGAAATCATATTAAATGAAAAGAAGGGCATGTATGAGAGATACGGTGCTCTTTTTGGACTCCGAAATCAAGGAGGTGATGAAGCAGTTGCTGCCATAATAGAATCTTTAAATGCAAAAAGTGCTTTATTGCGACATGAGGTCAACAATAAATATTTTTTTATCCGTTTACGATGGGTTTGCCACATCAATTTCTTCTTCCACTAGCCTAATTTAAATATCTTGGATTTCAGGTTGCTTATGTATTGGGACAGTTGCAAAACAAAGCTGCCTCAGATGCACTTTCGAGGGTACTTAAAGATGTGAACGAGCATCCTATGGTTCGACATGAAGCTGCTGAGGCTCTGGGATCTATTGCAGGTTTGGTTATTAATGCTTTATAAGGAAATTGGAACCTTCTATTAAAACAGGTTGATGTGGTACTGTGGTAATTCTTATAATCAGAGGTGGCAATTTCGACCCGTTAACTAATGAATGGGTTGAAATGAGTTATGTATTATCTCTAATGGATCAATTGGGTCAAATTTGAAACACGTTAGTTAAAAAGGAGACTTGTCAATGGTCGCCAAAATGTAAGCTTAATTTATCACACCTCATGAATCATTGTCTTCAAAAGTTAGGTTATTATTGACATTATATATCTTTTGTAATCACATTAAGACACTACTTAAATATTAAAAACTACTTTAAAAGATTGTCGAAAGATGTTTCAGTAAGCATAGACTAATTACCCAACCTGACTGGACATTCCTATTTTGCCATCTTTAATTAGAATGTGTGTAAAATAAGCTTATAAGCGTAGGACCACATTTAATAACGATTTATAAACTCTCAAACTTGATGACCCTGACTTCATAAATTTTTTACAGATGACCAATGTATATCTCTGCTTGAGGAATTTTCCAAGGATCCGGAGCCCATTGTTTCTCAGAGCTGTGAAGTTGCCTTAAGCATGCTGGATTTTGAACGATCTGGCAAATCATTTGAGGTAATTCCAGATGATAAAAGTTAGAAACTTTTGGAGTGCTTGGACTAATCTATTATTCTACTACTCGTATGTTCTTTTGCAGTACCTCTTTATGCAGGCACCTCAATTGCAAGAGACAGTATGATGGTTTTACTTCATTGTGCCTTTCTACCATTTTCCTTTACTGAGCTGTTAGATACTCGATGGCTGATGCTGTTGTGGGCTTGACCCTGATCATTGACGTGTGTTAATTCTTTTAAAGCAGATATAGGGTGATATTCCAATGCATACGCTGTGTGAGATGTACTATCGACATACAACATAATTTGAGTGTCGGGGGGCCTCTTGAGAAAATGATATGGTGATAGGCCCCCACCAATAACTTACAAAGCTGCAGTTTTTTCATATTTATTCAGTGCATTTGCAACTACATTAATCCAGGACTTGTAATTGCAACTTACATACATTTGGCTTGTGATATTCAACTTGGTTCAAATCTAAATGTTGTTTTAGCCTTTGTGGTTGTGGGTTGTGTGCATCATAATGAGTTGCAAGTCCACTAAGCTATTATGGTCTGCAGTTCCCACTTACTGTTTTTTAAAGTAAGTTAGGTAGGTACCGTGCATGTGTAAAATGTGAAGGAACCGAGTTTGAGGTATATGAACCGGATTCGAATTCTTATATGGTTTTTATGCAAGTGCTAATGGTTACGTGTTAATTATCAATTTGGCGAGCTCAAATAAGAGGTTCTAAGAAGTATTAAAGCTATGCAAGCTCTTGAATTAAAGCATGCTCTCTTAAGTATAGTTTTCGTGATATAATTAAAATATTTGAGCTCGAGCCTGAAAGCCTCGTCATGCTAGTAAAGTGAGTTAGAGCTTAGCTAGCATGATCAAGTGAAGCTCGAGCTCTGCCTGTTTGCGGCCACAATAAAAAGGTGCAACGGGTGCAAGAAAGATATTGCAGAGATGGATATTGTTGAGATTTCATATATAAAATTACTTTGCTTATTACAAAGAAAATATTAAACTTTTATTAGTTTTTTCCCCCTAATATAGTATTGAATACAATCCATTCAAAGGTTTACAAAAAAACACTAATCTAAATCCAAAAGCTCTCTGAAAAACAATAGCTTGAATTCCAAACATACAAATCGGTATGTATGCAAAGCTAAATCCAAAGATTCACGTACTCTTAACATGAATTATGAACATTGACATGAAATCAAGACAATCAACAATTTCTTCACTTACCAACCGATCAACATGATTCCTTATCCGTTGGTTGTATTGTAGTCATAGGTTCATTTCCACGAATCACCCCTTGCTTGTGTATATACTCCCACTTTTCTTGAAACAGATACAAGAACCCGATGCACACTATTTCAGCTGTATAAAAGATAACCCAAGGTGTTATACTTCTTGATGTTATCTTCTTGTATGCGTGTAACCCCGTGTATACATTGATGATGCCTAGTAGGGAAACCGTGGATCCTAGTATCCAATGTGCAAAAAACCATATGGTACGTCTTTTATCCCCCCTGTAACAAATGAAGCGAGCTCAAAACGCAATTTCTATATATATGTTTCTGTGCTAGAGCCTAGAGGTGACAATGTTAACCCATTTACATATGAATGGGACGATTTTGGTTGTGTTTTATCTCAAACTGTCGAAAGGGTCATATTAGGAATAAGCTAAAAGGGAAATTAGTCAACTTACTTGAAAGGGTCCTAAAACTTTTTTAAGGCATACAACCTCCTAAACTGTTTTGACCAATGATTAGACAGATTAGATTCTAATAAAAAAAATTTGAAAAAACAAATTAGAGAAAAAAGTGCTTGAACATTTTGATCCACACTTAATATGTTCCGTTTTTCAACCCGCTACCCATGGTTTTAACCAGGATATCTTGCCACCTCTAGTAAATGTATTTTCTAACCTTTTTGGACGTAGAAGACCACTAAGAGCTTGTAAGAACACGAGACCATAAAGTGCTACCCCTAATCTTCGATGCGTGTTGTCAAAAGCGTTGCTGAAATTCTTTATAGACAGTACTGCTCCTGCTGTTACAAGAATCACTGATACTACCTGCAATAAAGAAAACAAAGTTGATTTTTTATTTGCTCTACTTTAAAAAAAAAAAAAAAACACTTAATAGATAAACTTTATAAAGCTAAAAAAGATGATCATCATTAGAGTTGAAAAGTAGGATTATAATGTAATCAACTATATTAACGAAATATGATTGTATAATGCAGCAATTAGTATAAAAACTTGCCTGAGTAACAGCATGTATAAAGAACATGATTTTGCGCTTTCTTCCATGCTCCTCAAGGTTCGATAATCTGATGGCTAAAATCCCAACTGGAATCAAGAATCCCATGGAAGCCCATAGTAGAAATCCGTGCACAACTATCTGCGACAAAAGTTGATGATCATGAAGCATTTTTCTGTCTTTTTCTATATATTCTTTATACTTTTATAGGAGCTTATAACTTATGGCGGAAGAACAAGAAGAATGACACTAAAGTTTATAGCTTTAATGAAATATTCCAATAGCTAAAAAGTATGTGGCATGTGTAATGTGAATGTGATGTGTGTCCCATATTAGAAGCATACAAATATAGCATGTATAGTTTAGTTAATCAGTACTTATACTTGTGATTGAGATAAAGAAAGTTGATAGATTGTGATTTGAGATAATAAAGCAGATGAATTTGCATGGAGAATGATGGTTTCTTGAAGAGTTTAAAAGTTGGTGTAACTAAGGAACAAATGGTCCCAAATTAGATTAGATTATCTCATGAGGGGTCACTTTTTCTGGAAAGAAATGGTGGAATTACAGAGCGAAATGGTCAGAATTTAATCAATATGTTTGAAAACAAAAAGATAATGTCAAAGTGGATCTGTGAAATCTTCTTTTTTTTCTGCACCCCACTACTAGAAACAACATGCACATCAGTATATTTAGCACCCAATATGCAGCATATCAGTATTGGTGCTGCGTTTTAATAGTACTAGTAATTTGTCTGTATCAAATAATCAGTTGTAACGAAAACATGTTGTCGAGATAATGTTAGATGTGACTGTGATATTCAGTTGTTAACGCAATAATCGGATAATTACTTTCCAAAAAACAAACCGAATAAGCTAGATAAAGTAATTCATGTAACCTTTCGGGTGCTAAAATCTGCTAGTGATTATTGCATAAAAGTCACATGTGGACCTTCTTCACCAATAGAGCCACTTATTTCATTTCAATCTAATGATTACTACTTTAAGACTCTTACATTCTATGATTCCACCATGTTTCTTTTACTCTTTACTTAAAAAAAGTTAGAAGTCGTTAAGATGTTCATATCGAAGAAAAACTGACACGAAAACTGAAAACAAAAGGACGTTCGTAGATGCTACGTATTAGATATAGTATAAAGAAAGTAGAGCAATACGACACCTGAACGTGCATATCATATTCAATATGAATCTACAAAATTGCGCCACTCTATATGGTAGCAATGTTTCTCTCTTAAGTCACGGTTTTTGTATTTGCTTTCTGAAATTGACTACTACCTAAGTCGCCACAACTATTAGTTTTTCATGTTAGATAAAGAAATATGATTGGGATACTTGAAAGGGTTATGGTACACAAAAGTTACTAAAGTTTACCAGAAATTTGTCCTAAAGAAATATAGTTTCATTTTGTTCATCCAGGTTACTCAACTTTTGCAACCGGTTATAAATATTACTATGTTTTTGGTAACCGGATATAACAGGTAAAAATCCTATGTGGCTTATTTTTTAAGTACAAAACGGTCCTTGTGGTTTGTCACGTTTCACGGATTTAGTCCCTAGACCACTATTTCTGCTAGTTTGACCGNTATGGTACACAAAAGTTACTAAAGTTTACCAGAAATTTGTCCTAAAGAAATATAGTTTCATTTTGTTCATCCAGGTTACTCAACTTTTGCAACCGGTTATAAATATTACTATGTTTTTGGTAACCGGATATAACAGGTAAAAATCCTATGTGGCTTATTTTTTAAGTACAAAACGGTCCTTGTGGTTTGTCACGTTTCACGGATTTAGTCCCTAGACCACTATTTCTGCTAGTTTGACCGTTTTAAATCCATTTTTGTACGTTTTCGTCTGTTTTTATCCGTTTTCATCCCTTTTTATACGTTTTATCCGTTTTCAACCGTTTTTATACGTTTTCGTCCGTTTTTATACGTTTTCATCTATTTTTCTTACGTTTTCATACATTTTTATCCGTTTTCGTCCGCTTTTATATGTTTTCATCCGTTTTTATTTGTTTTTTTCCCGTTTTTATATGTTCAACCGTTTTTATACGTTTTCGTCCATTTTTATATGTTTTCATCCATTCTTCTTACGTTTTCATACATTTTTATCAGTTTTTATACGTTTTTATCCGTTTTCAACCGTTTTTATACGTTTTCGTCCGTTTTTATCCGTTTTTCTTACATTTTTATTCGTCTTTATACGTTTTCGTCCGCTTTTATACATTTTCGTCCGTTTTTATACGTTTTCAACCATTTTATATATTTTCGTCCACTTTTAAACATTATCATTCGTTTTTCTTATGTTTTTATCCGTTTTTATACATTTTTGTCTGTTTTTATACGTTTTCGTCCGTCTTTAAATGTTTTCATTCGTTTTTATACATATAAAAATGAACAAAAAACATATAAAATGGACAAAAACATATAACAACAGATGAAAACATAAGGAAAAACGGACGAAGAAAATGTATAAAAACAGTTGAAAACAAATAAAACGGATGAAAACTTAAGAAAAACGGATGAAAACGTATAACAACGGTTGAAAACGAAAATGGATGAAAACGGACAAAAATGAAACTATATTACCTTAGGTTCAGTAACACATTTAATAAACCCGTAAACATGGGTAACCTGTATGAACAAAATGAAACTATATTACCTTAGAACAAATTTTTTGAAAACTTTAGTAACTTTTTTGTAAGGTGGAAGTTTCGTCAGGCCACCGTGGCATGGGTGACGGGCTAATAGCCGGTAACCCTTCCACTAAATAACCTTAGTGTCGCCAATTTACACGTATAATGACCAAATTAACAAGCCCGTATACATGGGTAACCTGGTTGAATGAAATGAAACTATATTTCTTTAGGACAAATTTCTGGTAAACTTTAGTAATTTTTGTATACCACAACACTACTTGAAATTATTACTAACTATATGCCTAAACCTTCGTATCGTTGTTTTATTGATTTGCGAAGAAGTGTATCCATTTGCTGCAACCATCATATTGATGTTACACAAGTTTAAGCATGCATGTCACTATGTCACATCCCTGAATCATTTCTCTTAAATAACTTCATAAACATATTATGGTTATGGCTATCTGACTATCTCATTGTTTAAGGTCAAATAATAACATAACAAGATTGATTTCTAAAGTGAAATGGTTGTGGTGTGCATAATCTGCATGGGGATTTGAGGTGTTTGTGTAGCTTGTTTGTCGGATTTATAAGCTTATGTAAAATTCGAATGAGTTCATAAGCTATTTTTTCTTCAAATTTTTTGGTTTATAACCTTATCAAGTTGACTTCTAAGCTTTTACAGACTTATGTAACCTCATAAATCTTTTTTTTTTTTTTTGAACGGCGGAGATTTATTAGACACATGCTAGTAAGAAGCTAGCAAGGACAAAACAAGAAAAGATTACAAATGAATATAAAGAACACTCGGATTGCAACACCAATCAATCCAAGAAATACTACAAGACTTAGCTCTATTTTTTATCCAAAGATAAGATGTCGCAATAATGTCGTCAATCATCTTCATCGTATTAACCTTAACCGCCTGAAAAACTAGTAGATTCCGAGCCCTCCATATCCACCCTATAGCACATAAAACCACAACATCGAAAAAAGAACTTGTTCTTTCCCCGAGATTCAAATCACCATCATCAGCCAAATCAAGAACATTCAAGGCGCCATCTAGAGGGATCGCATCCAACCCCCACCATTTACGAATCAAATCCCAAATATTCCGAGAAAAAGTACAAATAGCAAAAAGGTGATCTTCATCTTCAATTTTTTCCTCACAAAACGGGCATAAAATAGAGTGAAGGTCGATTCCTCTTTTATCAAGATTGGCTCTTGTTGGCAGCCTATAATTACGAATCCTCCATGCCAAAATATTGATGTAACCTCATAAATCTAATAGAGAAAATAACAAAACACCCCTAATGTTTAAATATTAATTTGGTGTATTAATTTATATGTTTAGTTAAATATTCTTGCTAAATCTTTGATCATAAAATAGTGTGCTTCAAATACATATACTATACATACATTCACAATTGAAATCCAACCTATCACCATCCCCACCACACCCACAACTGTCCCCCACTGTTGAATTTCCAAAGGGTTAAACAATATACTAGTAGCATGGTTTGTTGTCTTTTTATAGTTTGTTTTTGTTTTATCTAAATTCTAGATATCTATCTTTTATATCAGACAAGTACTATAATATGGTCAGATTAGCTGATTAGGTGCAAATTAGTAAACATAACATCTTAAGACTCTTTCTGGAAAAAAAAAAAATCGCATTTTTAGATCTTTGTTAACTTTTGAGGATCAGTTTTGTGTTTGTTTATTATAAGAAGCAATATGTTGAAAACCTTAAATCTAAATTAATAAAGAAAGCTATTATAATTTTAATATAAATAAATCAAAAAACTTAAAAATGAGGATGTGAAAGTAGTAAATTCAGTAATGAAAGGGTGTACATTATTGGCAATGATATGTTTTAAAAGGAAACTGTTAACACACATCGAAAACTTGGTTGAGCCGGGACACTTCAAACCCGCGGGTTGACCCAGTTTAATTTGACCCGTTTTTCGACCCAAACCGTCGTGTTGACCCGGTTTAAATTGACCCACTTTCGACTGGAACGGTTCTACCGAACCACCCGGGTCGAACCGGGTTTCAAAACATTATGTTTAATCCCCAATTCCTCAAACTTTTATTATTTTTCGTTTATAACCCATAAACCTTTTTTTATCACTAAAACTATTTGCCGCTATAAATAATGTTGTTAGACTAGAATAAAAAAATACATTTACTTATAAAGGCAATAAAAGACAATATAATTAACTAACATTTTAATTTTTAATTTTAAACCACCAACATTTTCACTTATTTACTCCACAACCACATATTCATAAAACAAGTTGCACACACAAATAAAAGCTACTAACACCCTCGCCACTATACGCGTAATTTAGTGTGTTATAAAAAAAATGAGAAATGATATAACCATAAAATAACTTCCACAAAAACTCTTAGAGCATGTGCAATGGTAACACGAGTTATATCTTAACTCAGTGTCACGTCAGCGCAACATCAGCTTTAACACTTTCACCTTAACTCAGAAAAACACCCACAACAATAACTCAGCTTTAACTCAACTTTAACTCAACTATTTTCATATTCACCCCCTAAACTAAAACCAACAATTTATTTAATAAACCACATAACATTAAAACTTAAACATTACAATACGAAATATAAAAAAAACTTAAAATAACAATAACAATGATTAAAAAAACCAAAATATAGGAAATTAAACCATATGAATTACAACTATTTATTCATCGTCTTCGGAATATTCTTGTTCATGTTGTTGTTGGCGTTGAAGACGTTTCTGCCAAACATGCTCCATAAGGTCTCGTTGGAGTTGAGTATGCATTCATGCGTCGCGCATTTCCCTTGTCTTGCGCCTCTGCGTATCACACCTGTCAATCCACCTTTCTTGCCTCAAATGTGGTGCCGGATCCACCCACATTCTGCCATACTCACAGAGTGTAAATTTTTGATCTTTTAGAATCATGTTATGCAAAATAATGCATGTAAAACCCTAAAAAAATCGAAAACCTGTATTCCGTATAACTTCGAATTTTTACCTAAACTTTGAAATTATATTATTAGACAACCTAAACTATATATTGTGAAAATAAATACAATTAATAAAATATAAACTATGATAGAAGCCTATAATAAATATATTTTATGCAAAATAAAATCTTTCCTTATTCCCTAGCCTTGCACACATTTTCTCTTGTATTGCAACACACAATTTACTCAATGCAATCCCACAAATCTCGGCCTAATTAAAATCACATAACCGAAATAATTAAGGACCAGTCATACCTAATTAACATATAGTTACTACTTTTCTTTTAAGCTTACCATGCTCCTCCCCTTGCTATTCGGTTAAAACACTTCAACCTTTGACTCCCTCATTCATATCATACGTATATCAATAAATCATAGAGTATTATATCTGATATCTGCGGTTCATCTGTTAAGAAAATCTGATATGAAAACCTTTTGAAAATGTAACTTGAGATTATGGAAGGGAACTGTTTTTGAAATAATACTCTATGATTTTGGATATAAAACCAGTTTTAAATGAATGATTGATTAGCTTTTATGAAGAACGTTTTACGAATAAATATCTTGTGATAAAAGGGGATAAATGATTTGTAAAGTTTTGAATCTATATATATATATTTTTTACTCTTTCATGTTTTATTATGAACTTATGAAATTTATAATGAATCTTTTGTAATGAACCTTTGGGAATGAACCTTGGATATTCTGAACCTCTGATATGACTTCTGATATTCTGAACCTTTGCTATCTGAACTTTCTGATTTGAACCTTTGTTATCTGAACCCTTTTGATATGACCTTCTGATATGGGCTATATGATATGGACTTCTGATATGATCTGATTATGATGACTTATAATCTGTGTCATTTATGACATTCTGTTTGACCTATTCTAGTTTGACACCCGAGCCAAAGTTTGTTTCACTAGGCATGGGGGTTCCATGTCCGTGTCAGTGATGCACCTCTGACATGACTCTAGGGCAGTGGAGTGATGTTCTGCCACGTCCCCTTATCTGTTATCTGTTATGAGCTCAATTATCTGTTTATTATGGCCAATATTATTTCTGTGGGGGCGTATGGATGCATCCTAGATCTGTTTCTGTTATCTGTTATCTGTATCTGGTGATTGATGCTGCGTGCATGCACGTCCTTCACAACTCTGGTAGGTCTCCCCTACATATGTTGCCTTATGTGTGATTATGAATGTGACTATGATTATATTGAAGGCATTATTATGAAGGCATTATTATGAAGGCTTTATATCTGTTTCTGGGCTCGTGGTTGATGACTAACCCTTACCTTACCTCTTATTACTATTTCATACTTACCTTTGATTACATTCTGTTATTCCCTTTATACCTTATTCAGTATTCATTTCTGTTTCATTATTACTTCGTTGTTATATCTGTTCACTGGGCTTTTTAAGCTCAGCCGCGTTTTCTTTCTCCCGCGGCAGGTTTTAGAAGGAAGCTGGGTTATGGGTGAAGAGTGCAATTAGGAGCTTTTAGAGAGGAATTGCTTGATGAGTTAATATTGGTTCTGAAGATGCTTTAGATTAGTCATTTTGTACTTAGTTCTGATATTGTATTCCTTTATCATGGAACCTTTTGTAACTCTTGTATCCATTTGTATTATTAAAGTTTATGCTTGTGTTTGTTCTGATTGACACCATGAATGTGACACTTTAGCCCTTGTCGGGTTGGGGTGTTACAATGCAGGTATACATGATTCGTTGTATCTTGACAATTTCCCATGCACGTGCCGGTTGTTGTAGTATACCCCAACGTCCTTGAAGCACACCAAAAGCACGTTCGATATCCTTTCGTGCACTTTCTTGCTTCCTTTTAAAATAACTGTGTTTCTCGTCAGTCGTTGCCGAGAAGGATTTGACGAAAGTTGACCACTGTGGGTAAATTCCGTCAGCTAAGTAATACACCTGCTCATACCTTCTTCCATTTACCATATAGGGTGCCCTTGGGGATTCGTTAGCAAGAATGTTGTCGAACAAGCTAGAGTTATCTAAAACATAAATATCATTATTTGCCCCTGCCATACCAAAAAATGCATGCCAAAACCACAAATCTTGTGAAGCAACAGCTTCAAGCATTAACGTTGGGTATCTTTTATCACCCCTACCAAATTGCCCCTGCCAAGCCACAGGACAATTTTTCCACTCCCAATGCATGCAATCAATGCTACCAAGCATACCCGGAAAACCATGTTGACTCTCATGCAATTCGTAAATACGTTGAATGTCGGACCATGTTGGTGTTCTTAAAAACTCATACATAAACAAATCCGTAACACACATGTTAAAATTATCAAGACAAATACGTGAAGTAGTCTCACCCATTTGCAAATACTCATCGAACGCATCTGGTGCGGTGCCGTACGCCAATTAGCGTATTGCAGATGTACACTTCATAAGAGCACTAATACTCCCTCGACCCGTACAATCGGGTCCTGCCTGAAAGTATTTAAAGTGATTTGGAATAACATCGGATTCATAAGATTCAATACCTTTGATTATTTGTAGAAATAGTTTCCGGCTCATACGAAACCTCCTACGGAATTTACCGTGCGTATACTTACAACCTTGAACGAAATAGTCGTTTTGCAAACGTTCTTCAGCAAGCTCAAGTTCACGATATATGTGGGTACGGGGCACCTGAGGATGAGCTGCTTCTTGTTCTAAGCGTTGTTGTAACTCGTACGCGTTAACCATAAACTGCATGTCTTCTTTGTCATCAATGTCTGAACAACTTGGAGCTAATTCGTTATTTAGATTTGGATCCATTATGAATGAAGAAGGTTTTTTTTTTTCTTATAGAGGAAGTATAAAGAGTTGAGAATTAGTAGTGGATGTGTGAAAAATATATATGTATTTAGTTGGTATTTATAGTTGTGTTTAAATGATTTGAAACTTTTTTTTATTTTTTTTGAAAATATGCAAACTAGCCGTTTGATATATTCTAGGGGATGAAAATGATTTTTTTTTTCAAATCTAACGGCTATATATATGAACGTTGGAGGGGGTAAAAGGATTTTTTTTTTCTTTTTTTTTTTTTTTTTTTTTTTTTACGCTTTTTCAAGTTAACGTGGCATTGGCCACTTAACGTGCCGCGTTAACGCGGACTTAACTCGAACCAACGCAACTATTAACGCATCATAACGCACGTTAAATGCTCTATAACGCCGAGTGGCAAGTTACCACTGCGCATGCTCTTAGAGCACTAGGTATCATGGTGTCGTCCCGCTAGTGCCGTGGGGAAAAGTGCTGACACATCAGCACCTTTTCTCATAACACCATAATTCACCATAACACCAAAAACCCCCTCCCTCCTATAACACTAATTTCTTGTGCCGTCATGCACCCTTAAACCCCACAATATAATTTTTTCTTTTTTCATTTATTTAAATAAACTAACACATTTAATTAAAATTAAAATTTCATTTATTAAAAAAATAAATTAAAAAGTAAAAAGAAAAACATAAAATAAAAATAAAAGATACATTAAGAATAATGAGGATTTTTGCATTTGAAGAGGCGGTATTTGGTTTTGCGGATCGTTGAGCATGTTGTTGACCCATTGATTGGGATTCATTTTTGTAAGTTAAATTAGAAAAAATAGAGAAGTATAGAGATAGAAGTGAAGTTGAAAGCGTATGTAAAAATGTTGAGTTATAAGGTATTTATATATATAAATAAATAAATAAAAAATTAAGGTTAAAAATTTGAATAAAGAACGGATGTAATTGAGTGCGGTTTATGACTATGTAGGTGAAAAAATTTCAACGGATGTATACAAGTCTAATTTATTTCACAATTACCACACATTTACATTTTGAAAAAAGTTTACTCTTATTTGACATATAGGACTAACTCATTATTACTCTGAAACTCTATTAATTCCTCTTTATTAACAACTACTTTTTGAACAAATCATTTAATACACTCTCTCACCTATTTAATTTTTCTTTCTTCTCTACAAACTTCCTGCTTACACCATGAACGGAATACAATACACAACCTTTGTTAAAACCGAATACACCATGAAAATCTTTTATCAAGCACCTTTTATATTCTCAAACAAATTGAAAAAAGGATAACGCCAAGAAAAACAACGAAATGTACTTTGTAAACTGTCATTATCGCTAAAATACATTCAAAAACGTATTCAATCTAGCTAATATGACAAGTCATATTAGCTAGATTGAATATGCTTTTAATGTACTTTAGCGATAATGACATTTTACAAAGTACATTGCGTAGTTTTATTTATTTGAAAAAATATATTGCGGATCTTTAAATTTCACATTTTAGCGTTTTGATCAAAAAAATTAATGATAGATTAGTTCATTTGATCTTTGGAGTATATTGGGTCTACATTGAACTTTTCTTCAAATACAACACAAAAGCAATTATTAAATACATCATGCGTAAAAATTAAAAAAATGTTTGACTAATCAACATTTGAATTACTAGCATTTTTAATAATTATTTTATGGGATAGCTTGGCTACAATACCTCATCAAAATACATAAAAAAAATCAATCAGGGACCCACAAAAAGAAGTCAGGGACCCACAGAAGGACTCAGGGACCCACAATTTGTAGCACATATTGTAGGGAATTTGCTACAATGTAATTGTAGCTAATATTTACCCGAAATTGTTTCAGAAGAATGCGTAAGATAGTCGCACAAAAGAAGTAAAACATAAGAGTATATACCCGAAAAATATTATTTATCAATTTTTTTTATTATTAAATTGTATACATCACTGCAAAACACGAGTAACTTACTACGTTTTTTGAAACCCCACAGGCCCACATCAATCTCACATTGATTATGCGCAGAAATTTAACACACAACTTTTATTATAAGAAAATAGTCTCACATGAAATACCGTTATATCAAAACTCATAAATACTATCATATGTTTCTCTTTACACTANTCAAAATCAAAGAGTATAGTGAAGAAGTGTACCAAGTAATACAAACAAGTGATGAGCTGGAGCATCAGCCAACAACTGAAGATCATTCGGAGAATTTTTGTAGTGAGAAGCAATGTATAACGCCATCATTCTCTGAATAATTTTGAGAATATGCATGTAAGCATCAATATGAATACATTAATACGTAACTCATAACCAAAGGCTACCTACCTGCAGAAATAACTCGCTGTCTTTGTGAAATGAGAAAAGTGTATCCCGGTTAACATAATACAGATCACACTCACCAGGAGGAGGAAACCTATGTGCATAAATTGCAAAATCTTAGTGAAAGGAGACAACTACTTCAACTCATAGTTTTTCAGAAGGTTTTAAACCTGTTAATAGTAGGTATAGAATTTGCTACGTCCAGACAAAGTAGATTGTTAAGCCAAGATTCAACTGGATCACCAGATGCATATCTTATAGCTTCACACAATTCTATCTTTTTGAAAAGTCGGCCTGCAATATTAACAATCATAAATTATGAATGTTGAAATTTGTGAATCATGGCAGTATCATACCAGAAGAAATTATGAATGTTGAAATTTGTGAATCATGGCAGTATCATACCAGAAGAAACAGCATTCGTAGCTGTTCCACTTTGCTGTTCTAATTGCTTCAGAAGCTTCAAGGATAGAGATCTCCCTGTACCTTCATAGCTGCAATTAAAAAACATATAAAGTAGTTAAAACTGTGCACGAAAATTGTGGAAGTTGTAATAAACAACAAACAACTTCATAAAGTAGGTTATTCTTGCCTCGATTCGTATTTACACNGTGTGAATTTGATTCACCAAACATAATGTTTGTCTCTTTGATAAAAAACACGAAACTTAAATTAAAGGTTCCAATAAGCCTCTTTGATAAAGAAAGTTTCCCTTCATTCCAGTGAGCTTTTTAACAATGATGCAACCACTTGATACAATGTTATCAACACAATAAAATGTTGACTATAAAAATTTCAACAAATTTGAAAGAACTAAGAAACCATCTTGATGCAACATTTAAGCAACAAACTTGATCATAAATCCAAAAACATTATATATGCCAACCTCTAAAATGTAACAAAATAAATAACGTAATCTAAACTAACTACTTTATAACGGTTATAATGGACAACATCCATATTTTGCATTCCTTGTATGGCATAACTCTATTTGCGCTAATATGAATTAGTCCCATACTTGGTGTTATTTTTGACTACAACTTATAACTTGAAAGACTCCACTAAAAAGCAAATTTACAGGTTAATACTATGGATGAATTAAACTCGTAAGGAGTGATAAACAAAATATGCATGACAAAAAGGGTTAAATTTGTAGAAAATTGGGAGTGGTCAACTCATTTGCTATTCATAACCAAATGCTTTGGACTTCCAACTCATAAACAAATATGCATGACAAAGGATATGATATCTTTGAATGTTACTCGCAATAGAATATCTTAGTATAGGTGTTTGTTAAACATACTGTTTAGCATTTGTGGTAATGGAAGATTCAGAAAGGAAACTAGCTTTTACTTTTATTTTATCTATATAAAACTTAATTTTAATTTTTATGTGTGTTTATTAGGAATGATATTGATTTGATCATATAAATTTATACATGTTAACGTTAGTGATATGATATTTTAAAGGTTTAGTGACTTGTGAATGCGAACAAGGTTTATTATGTTGATAAAAAGGTTTATTATTATTATTATTATTATTATTATATTATTATTATTATTATTATTATTAATATTTTTTGTTAAACGACAACACACCATATACTACATATACTCACAAATGCCTCTAGGTTTAACCGACAACCTTTAGGTGGGTGGGAAACTCAAATACCACTAAACCAAAAGCCTTAGTGTAAAGAGAAACATTATGATAGTATTTATGAGGTTTTGAATATAACGGTATTTCATGTGAGACTATTTTCTTATAATAAAAGTTGTGTGTTAAATTTCTGGCATAATCAATGTGAGATTGATGTGGGCCTGTGGGGTTTCACAAAAACGTAGTAAGTTACTCGTGTTTTGCAGTGATGTATACAATTTAATAATAAAAAAATCTCTCTTTTCCCCCCCCTTTCCGTTCTTATTAATCAGTTCTGCATGTAACTTAATTATTTCTTTTTGCTGCCCGTGAGCACGGTTTATGAACTAGTTACTAGTATTCTAGTAATATATATTATTTCATAGCCGACTTCTTCATAAACTAGCGTTGATAATAACAGAATGCTGATACGAATATCAACATACAAGATAATCACATGCCTTAGATTTGAGGCCAAATAAGTTATTACTTCGTAAAAAAAACTAACCAATGGTTAATGCATGGCATTAACACTGAAGACTAAATTCCATTAAGTTGTTCTCTTCTTCTTTAGTGAATTAGAAAAACTTCCTCTATCCTTGCTTCTTTTCTTATCACTCTTGTCTTTCGGCTTCCCATATTTTTCTGTTTTACTAGACTTAACACTAATAATACCACCAGTGGGTAGCTTTCCACTGCCATTTTGCAAAGCACTCTCAAAATCTACATCCTTGTCAGCAATGGCGTATTTCTGAAGAAATTCCAGATTCAATAAACCATCACTTGTTGCTTTATAATCATCCTAAAATATGATCACAAGGCAAAAAAAAAAAAAAAAAATGTTAGTTCAATGACCAGGCAGTAATACATAAAACAGGTTATATGAAAACGTGTTGAAAGCTGCCCAAAGTGTATTTAAAGTATAAAACCAATTAAATCATTTTCCTAGAATGATATATTTTTTATGAGATAGTATAAGAAAACGTGTTGAAACTTGAAAGTCGCCCAAAGTTTATTTACAATCTATTTCTAATGAAATATTCGTTAGATCACACAAACCTTGACTTTCTTAGCAGCTTCATCAAGATCTTCATCCACTGAAACTGTATGAGGCCGCAAGAACATCTGTTGAAATGGATAGACAATCGTAAAGCACTATTTACTAAATTCAGCTTCAACATACGGAAATTGAACAAAAAGAATGTTATGAAGAATGAAACTTGTTACTTACTTTTTTTTCTGGAGGCAGAGTTGCCTTAAACTGTTTTGTAGATACTGAATCCAAATATTTATAGAACTTCTTTATGGCTTTCCTGAACATGGACAATATAGTTGGTCTATCCAGATCCATAACTTCCTATGAAATATAAACATATAGTTAAAATGAATTAAGTTGGTATGATGAGATTAAATGATTAATAGAGAAATTGAGGCACACCACGGCATAAGAATCATCTTGGTTCTGCAAGCCCATGATAAGTAACACAAACGCCTGAAGAGGTGATAATGTAACGGGAAGCTTTTCTTGGAAGTACAGGTATGCGAGTGGCAGTTTGAGATCCGAAATCTGTCAAAAGTAAAAAGTACATCAGATGCATATATATTATATAAATACTGAAAAATATTATAATTAATCTTCTTACCAGATAGTGATGACTTGACCGATTCAAGTAAGCTTGTAGATTTTTCATAGTGCTTGGAGATTTAACTATATCATCATATATACCATGTGAAATGGTTGTTGACGAAGACTCTTCTACATCTGTGAAATCAAGTTTTGGATCCAAAATACTACAAAAGCAAAAAGAGTAGCCAGATATGTGTATATTTAATAGACCATCACATAAAAATTCCTTATATATAGCTAATAAGATATCGAACACATGCCTCATTGCAAGCTTGTATTCCATTGTATTAAATTTTGGAGAGCACAAAAGCCTAGAAAAACCTGTCCTGAAAGCTAAGAAATGACAAACAGAAGGGGAAAAATAATCAATAGTCAACCTCAAAAAAATCCTACATTAACACATAAGAACACAGTACCACAGGTGGCCGATTGAGACCCAATAATTATTATAAACGGATCAATTTGGGCTTTGTTGGCTAGACCATGTAGTTTACCAATTAAGGGAGCGGATAAGATAATCGAGCAGAGTGTTTTCAGCGAATACAACAACCTCCTGTTTACTTTGTTCAATTCTTTTTTTTTTTTTTTTTTAATTACTATTGTAATAAGATTAATTTTTATTGAAATGACATATAAAGTGTTCATCTCATACTGCCCATCTTGCAGAACACCTTGTTTAATAGAAATGTATGCAAACCTCGATGGTAAGGGTCAAAAAATCCTAATTCATCTGAATTGTCGTTAGCTTGGATATCATCAGTGTACAGCGGTTTCAGCATCATACACGTATGCTCTCCAGTCACAGAATTCTGACAACAAAGTATAAATATTAGTTATCAGGTTTATTATGCCTCCTACCAAAAAAATTGAACAAATAGTATAGTAGGTGACTCAACTGGAACTTCACATAGGTAAAATGGAGCAAACTTATTTTTCCTCCAGAACCGAAATAAGTCAAAAGTAAGCCCAAAAGAGACACCCAAGTAGTGGAGCTTCTCGGGTGGTCTTTCACCAAGATGCACTAGCAGAGGTGGAAGGTCTGACCTTGCCTTAATATTTTCTTTTAGCAACGACACCTGCATGAATACATAAAATGTTTTTGTCAGGAAACAGTAATGTAACAAAACCCTTAATTACTAACGGTATATAAAGATATTACTTTCTCAGCAGCTTCGGTAACTTTGAGATGTGGAGAAGCTTCCAGATCATCCTTCTCGACATCTACTTCAGATATGGGACTGAATTGACCCTCAAAGTACCTACACAAGCAATTATAATGCATAATTTTTTTTGTAACACCTTCATTTGAGACTTTATTTAACACAAGACAAATATAGTACCTTGTTAGCAATTCTATGGCAGTTGACCCATACCGAAACTGCAATTTAAACGAGTCATTAGTCGTTTACTTACACTTGGCAAATTTTTATATTGAAGATAATATGCTGTCTGAGCATAAATAAGAGTAAAGATACAAGATACATTTAATGCAGATGGATGTGTGGCAATGCGGACAATTCTAGCACCAGAGAGACTTGGGAAGTCTTCATCTTGGAATTGTTCACAGAATTTCCATGGAATTTGATCTCCGGAAGGCTGATGACCAGCTTGTAAACTTCTCATTACAGACGCCTTTGAAATCTTTCCTTCTAGACAGACCTGTACAGCAACAATCAATAAATTATGAAACTAGAACAGCTACTGACATTTACTCATTGCTTCGAGATGAAAAAAATATATATGTATATATTAGGCTCAAACCTGGATAACACAAAGTATATCTGGGAGCTGATTCTTTGACTCATCGACAGGACCTGCATGCTTAAGTTGTTAAAATATAATGTGGAGGGAATATGGATAGACCATTTGAGTTATTATTAACAATGCAATGCTATTGCATTATAGCAAAAAACAACACACCAACACTATGACTAACTTAATGGGGCTTAGTACCATGGCTGGTTTGTAAGAATCATCTGTTATAAGCAAAAGACTGCAACACAGTTAAAGCTATTCAGACAGGGAGATTTTGCACACTCTTGTTATTGATTGATGCACACCAACTCATGCATTAAATAGTAGATAAAAGGCTTCAAATCAAATTCAGCATTTTCTCGTTAAAAATTATCACAGAACACCAACAAGGCCAGGCTACACCTTAAAATTAATTGCTACATCTTTTAGATTCTACATGAAAGTAATCATTTTTAAAAAGCCTCTACTCAAACTTATGTTGAAGACAAACAGCAGCGGAATCTACAATCCTAAAGGAATAACACAAATATATCTGCATGATACTATTTGAACCAAATATAAAACAGAAATAGGAAAACTGCATCTTAATCACATAGGATTTTAACATCAAGCATATGAATTCGTCATTTTCCATGCAGTTCAGTCTATAGTTTCTTATCTAGCTAACACCAACTAACCTGAAAAGCAAATGCTAATAAAAAAACCATCTTTCACTTTCGAAATATAACTTCCCAGCACATGTCTAATTTTTTATACTGAAACAAACACCGATTCAAAACCAAACATAACTAAATAAGGTGAAACATATGGTTGCAACAGAACTAACCATTATAAACATATGTAAGACTTACTACATTTAAATCATTTCAAAGAGATATCTAATTCTAGTTCTGGGAACCCCGATATATAATACTTAACAGCTAATCCCAATTCAAAAATGATCAGAATTAAGCAACAATACATTCTCCACTAAATGCAACATCACACAATCTAAAACAAAGACCACCACACAACAAAATTCATAAAACATAACATCAAGATAAGTAAACCGGTCAAAATCAAAGAGTATAGTGAAGAAGTGTACCAAGTAATACAAACAAGTGATGAGCTGGAGCATCAGCCAACAACTGAAGATCATTCGGAGAATTTTTGTAGTGAGAAGCAACGTATAACGCCATCATTCTCTGAATAATTTTGAGAATATGTATGTAAGCATCAATATGTACATTAATACGTAACTCATAACCAAAGGCTACCTACCTGCAGAAATAACTCGCTGTCTTTGTGAAATGAGAAAAGTGTATCCCGGTTAACATAATACAGATCACACTCACCAGGAGGAGGAAACCTATGTGCATAAATTGCAAAATCTTAGTGAAAGGAGACAACTACTTCAACTCATAGTTTTTCAGAAGGTTTTAAACCTGTTAATAGTAGGTATAGAATTTGCTACGTCCAGACAAAGTAGATTGTTAAGCCAAGATTCAACTGGATCACCAGATGCATATCTTATAGCTTCACACAATTCTATCTTTTTGAAAAGTCGGCCTGCAATATTAACAATCATAAATTATGAATGTTGAAATTTGTGAATCATGGCAGTATCATACCAGAAGAAATTATGAATGTTGAAATTTCTGAATCATGGCAGTATCATACCAGAAGAAACAGCATTCGTAGCTGTTCCACTTTGCTGTTCTAATTGCTTCAGAAGCTTCAAGGATAGAGATCTCCCTGTACCTTCATAGCTGCAATTAAAAAACATATAAAGTAGTTAAACTGTGCACGAAAATTGTGGAAGTTGTAATAAACAACAAACAACTTCATAAAGTAGGTTATTCTTGCCTCGATTCGTATTTACACAAGCACACATAAATATATTAATTTCATACCCATTAACAGTGGAAGAAAGAAAGACCAAATACGGCCCAATCAAAGACTTAACAACTGGCAGCGGAATAGCTGCAGCTTCATCAATCACCAAAAGTTCAACTTGGGACAATTTTCCATGTTCATGAGGTTGTAGATACTGCAAGCGCACGTGTTGTGAAGCAGAAGGTTAGCAGATAATAAAAACAATAAATTTTGTTGCAGTAATGATGAAACTGACTATTTGACCCCCCTATCATTATTGCTCTATCGGAACACTTAAGCAGATTATTGCAACTTTTAAATAAAATAGTCAGCAGATAAGTCATTTTCCATAATAAAAAGCTACCCTACGTATACGAACCTGAATTGTTTGCCGATGCTGTTTATAGATATTTATTCTTACAGTCGCTTTCTTGAGATCTGGATTTGAGCTTTTCACAATATCATAATCATTGTGCTCCTAAATCAACAACTAGCTCATTTTAGCAACTTAAAAACTTCAAGAAGGTAAGTGTAGTAAAAAGTTGAAACAGCTTTCACCTTGTAGTCGAGCATATCTAATCCCTTTGATACAAATTCAAACAGAGTTTTAAGATTTTCTGGGCTAGGGGCTGTCACAAAAATATTTGAATACCTACAAAACCATAATAAAAATATAAATCAAAAGAGTTTACAGAAACCAAATAATCACTTATCAGGTAGAGTTCTTACCCTGCAGCAACAGCTCCAGCAATTGCAAGACCAAGTGCTGCCGACTTACCACGCCCACGGCCAGCAAGCAAAGCCACCGTGTTACTCAGTCTCTCATCCAAGATCGCTTTAAGAAAGGTCATAACAGCTTCACCCTAAGTAAATGAATACCCGTATTATGAAAACACCACAACTAAAGATTGTAGTGGGATAAGATTAATGAATACTCCATTGGATCATAAATATGTATAAAAAAATGAGTATGTTAAAGAAGAAGAAGAAGAAAATAGCTGACCTGATCCAATGTGTAACACTGTTTAATCAAAGGACCAAATGGCATGGCATCTTTAAACTTGTCTTTTAAATCTTTTAAGCCACGTTCTGCTTCTGAGAGCCCCTCAGAATCCTTTTATTGCCGGGAAAAAAAATAAAAAAATAAGCATCATCTAAAATCAAACATACTAGACTAGAGTTTAAATTATACACATTGTGGAGATAAGAAGGGTACCTTTTGAACTTTAACGGGTGTAACAGACTTCATATGCGATGATATTGGCAATATGTTCAATTCATCATCCATAACCATACATGATCCGCATGATGCAAGAGAAAGTAAGAAACGTTCATTGAAGCGTCCAGTTAGAGCCACTGAATGAGATTCTGTACGGAATCTCTCATGAACATCCTGTAAGTAACAACAGCCATCCAATCTAGCGTTATAAAACATCTTAATAGTCTAATTATGTATCAAAAAAATATAAAAATCATAACTTTTTATTTTATACATGCTTCAGTAGTATATATAACAACAATTGACTTGTAATTTGATTACTAGTGTGTTAAAGAAGTATGTCAAACAGAAAACATGACCACCCGTACCATGACCATGGTGTAGAGACTAGTGAGTGAAGACAAAGAACGGATCAACATTATAATCAATCCACCACCCTGCACAGTTTCTATAGTTCTTGCTAAAAGATTGGGTGTCAACGCTTGAAAATCCTGAAATAACCAAAACATTTATTACAAGCCCTACAACAACATTAGAGGGAAACGATAAATTAAGATCATCACCTGTAATATACACATGGCATAGGTATTTCCAAGAATTTTCTCAGAATCCTTGTACTTGCAATACGTAATCTTAGTAGTTTGAAGGAAAAGTGAGAATTGGTCCAACTTGTCAGGATCTTCAACTCTTCGCTGCTTAATCCTTTTCATCTGTTTAGCTTGTTTTGTCTTATGACTGCGTTAGTCAACAAATAAGTAATTAGTTTTCCCGTCTTATTTTAAAATGTTTTTTCATGATTCTGAGTGTGAGTAAATTTATACAAAGCCAAAACCATATAAGAAAATGTTCTTTTTTTTTTCTTTTTTTTTTTTTTTATTTTTTTTTAGGGAAAATTGTCTAAAAATACATCGAACTTGTCACTTTTTACTATTTTATGCTATGAACCTTTTTTTTTTTCCCTATTGTATGCATAAACTTTCTTAATCATCCTATTGTATGCATAAACTTTCTTAATCACCCTATTGTATGCATCATTAGTCCTAATTGAGTTAAAATATTTGCATCGTTAGTCCTCATTGACTATAGAGTTAAAATATTTGCATCGTTAGTCCTCATTGAGTTAAAATATTTGCATCGTTTTTATCCTAAACCCTTCTGATCCGAATTATTAAAAGTGTAAAACACGAAAGTTATCCGGAATGATGTTTTACATCAAAACTCGTGAGACTTTAACCTAAACCCTAAAGCCTTCTGATCCGAATTATTAGGGTTTAGAGTTTAAACCCTAAACCCTAAACCCTAAACGAAAATGAATAAAAAATGTGGCAAAATTTGATAAAAAAAAGTGTGGCAAAAGATTTGATATAAACACGAGAGATGAAAACGCATAAAAACGGACGAAACTGATAAAAACGTAAGAATGGTCAATGAGGACTAACGATGCAAATATATTAACTCAATGAGGACTAACGATGCAAATATTTTAACTCAATGAGGACTAACGATGCAAATATTTTAACTCTATAGCCAGTGAGGACTAACGATGCAAATATTTTAACTCTATGTCAATGAGGACTAACGATGCAAATATTTTAACCAAGGTTGTAAAAATCGCTAGGCGCTAGTGAGGCGGTCGGGTAGGGCCTAGCGATTAATCGGTTAGGCGGCGATTAATCGGATTGGGATTTTTAGACAATAGGAAAAAAAAAGTTCATGGCATACAATAGTAAAAAGTGGCAAGTTCGATGTATTTTTAGACAATTTTCCCTTTTATTTTTTTATTTTTTATTTTTTTTTATGTGTATATATATTTACAACAATTCATCATCATCATCTTACATAAAAGAAGAAAAAGAAAAAAAACAAAACCTGCTAAGCTCAAGTTTATCTCTGTAACACCATAGAACATTGGAATTTTTAGGTCTGGACTTATCAACATCATCGACTGATTCCATACGAAGCATGTAGTGTAGGCTCACAATCTGCTCTCATTTATTATTTATAAAAGTATTATAATCAACATCATGAATAACAAGTATTATTTATGTTATGTCGTCGACTGACTAACCTGGTCGCGAGACTTGTCACCAACAATAACAAAAAACGAACGGTGTCTGGTTTCAATGCCGTTTCGAATTAGCCTTCTCACTCGTTCGTCCACCTTCTTTCGCACCATCTTTTTTGCCGCTGTGTGTGTGTGTGTTTTCTCATCATTTTATACGTTGGGATTTTTTATAACTGGTACTGGGCCATCGGTTTCGGACTTTCTTTGTCCAGCCCAAGTCACGTAATTTGTTTGAATTCCATTCGGTTCAAGTTTAAAAACCAAAAACAACTTATAATTTATATTTGTTTTTTAATTATTCGACTCTACAACCAGAAGCTAGTCCCTCGAATAGAAACTTTGTTATTCGATTCCGTAGTACATATCCAGAAGGTACCTCGCATCTACTGGGTAGGGGTGAGCAAACGGACCGGATGGACCGGACCGACCGACAAAACCGACAGGACCGGACCGACCACATTCGGTCCGGTCCTCGGTCTAGGCTTTTTGGTTAATTCGGTGTTCGGTCCGGTCGGTCCGGTCCGGACCGACCAAAAAACCGAAAAAACTTGCCAAATCTTGCCTATTTGGACCGGACCGACCGAAGACTGGACCGGACCGGACCGACCACATTCGGTCTCGGTCTCGGTCCCGGTTTTTACCTTAATTCGGTCTTCGGTCTTGTCGGTCCGGTCCGGTCCGGTCTCAGACCGATGCTCACCCTTACTAATGGGCACACCTCTCGCATGTGGTAACAACCTCCCCAGTAGATGGCTAACCCGGTTGATTAACATCTTATCTATACTACATATAAAGGAAAAAGAGTCAAAGTGGAAAAGTGAAAAGTCAATATTGTTGAAATGTTGAAATGTTGAAATCTTATTAAAGGAAATTATGAATGTAATTAATATTATTATTAAAACACCCCATTACTTAAAAGTACAATGATTTATTCACATTGTACAACCAAATTAAATACAACCAATTAAAACACAAACCGGGTTGACCCGGGACGCTTCAAACCCGACGGGTTGAGCCGGTTTAATTTGACCCATTTTCGACCCAACCTAGAAAGTTGACCCGATTTAAATCGACCTATTTTTCAACCGGAACGGTTCAACCGGTTGAACCACCCGGGTCGAACCGGGTTTCAAAACATTATCCATTACTTAAAAGTACAATAATTTATTCACATTGTACAGCCAATTAAAAACATATCTATCAAATTAAATACAATCAATTAAAACAAAAACCGGGTTGACCCGGGACACTTCAAACCCGGACGGGTTGAACCAGTTTAATTTGAACCGTTTTCGACCCAACCTAGCAAGTTGACCCGGTTTAAATCGATCCATTTTTTGCCTGGAACGGTTCAACCGGTTGAACCACCCGGGTTGAACCAGGTTTCAAAACATTATGTTAAATTTCCAAATCTTCAAACTTTTATTGTTTTTCGTTTATAACCTATAAACTTTTTTTATCAATAAACTATGTGTCGCTATAAAATCCTGTTGCTATGCACGGGTACTCGTCTAGTATTATGTATGTAATTTTTTTTTTAATCATTTAAAAAAGTTATTTTCGCTACTTGTTTCTTCCACTTATGCTTAATTAAGGTTATTGATGGTGTATTTACATACAATTTACATGAAAATACCGAAATATTCTCAGTACCTTTTATTTATGAAACATGGTGTGTCGTTGTAAAAATTGGCCAACGCGGCTGATTAATCGGCGCTTAGATGCTAGCCGGGAATTAACCGTCTAGATTTATACTAACCGGTCTTATTAACTTGATTGGTCATGGTTTATCATTCTTGATTGTTTTAATGTAAATTTTGTTCTCAACCCTTTCTTTTTTTAATATGCTTTGAAACATGTGTTTAATAGCCACGTTTAAGTGAAAAGTGTAAGTGAATTAACTTAGATTATTACTAGTTATAATACCTGCGCACGCACAGGGTTTTTAAAATTTCGTTTTGATTATTTATTATTATCGATTAAGAAATGAATCACTTAACATGTTTCAATTGATTTTACTTGGAGGATTAAAAATACAAAATCATATGTATATATATGTTATAATCTACCTATTATTTTAGGAGAATGCTTATGGATTAAAAATTATATTTTATTATTCAAGCAAAATCACATGATGATATTTGACTTGCATGAGATGTTAGTGATATATGTTTTTAGTTTTGCAAACCCATGCGATCAATTTACGATGTGTTGTGGTATTTCTTTTACTTATATTTTCGTTAAAATATGTAGCATATTTAGATAGCTTTGAAGATTGATTCACTACCTTGATTATGAATAACCATCATACCATGTTTACTAATGTACCTTTTTTGTTTAGAAAATTGTATTTTCATAATTTGGTGCTATTTACTTCTCATGTTTGATCATAAAATTACCAAATTAGCATAGATGCTTAAACTATAGCTTCTTTATTACATAAAGAGAAACAAAAAAAAGATGTAATAGGTATAACTCAAATTTAATCTTACGTTTATGTATCATGTATAAAAATGATTTTTCTCTGAGACCGAACTATATAAAGAAATTATAATAACTTGTATAAGTAAATTATAAATGCATGAAAAAAAATGACAAATAGTACATTCACAAGTCTTTTAGGATTGTTCGAATCCTTACCGACCTTTCACTTTAGTGCAACTTTCTTTACAATTGGCCTAAATCATCAAGGTAAAGGACACCCGTAATTTAGACCGTTGGTCGATACCCATAGTGTTATTAATGATATCAAACACCTGCTAAGTTTCATTAACTCATTCAAAGACACCTGCTAAGAATTCCTACCATAAAATTTCCCATATAGGCACTAAAATACATCTTTGGTACATTAAAATACATTCATGTATTATCTAAATCAGCAACTCAACTTAATTATACATTCGCATATTTACCAAATTTTGTAATTTTAATGGATAAAAGCCTAAATACTAATACTAATACTCATGTAATTTTAAACAAAGTTAATATTATAAAGTATAAGGGGTATAAAGTGTAAGGGGTTATTTGTGTTTTTTCTAAAGTTATTAAAAAACATGAAAACTTGTAATTTTACACTTAGCTCTACATAATTTATTTAAAATTAAACCACTAAAGTTTTGTTAATTACTTCCTCTTTTCTTAAGTTTTGTTTTCATAAATTTGACACTTATATTTTTATGCATTTTTTTTCTTAATCGAATTTCTCCACCAAATTTATTAAGTTTGAGCAAAATCAATTTAATTTTGACTTTCTATTGACCAATCATATTTAGAGATGACAACGGGGCCGGGTATGCGGGGAATGGTTGATACCATCCCCATCCCCGAAGTTAGATAGTTATCCCCATCCCCGTCCCCATCCCCATCACCAACGGGGAACGGGGATCCCCAATGGGGAATCGGGGATTTTTTTTCCATTACATAATTGACATTTTAAATAGATTTCAAATGGTGCAACCATACTAAAAGCAAACAAAATTCATTTATTAGATTAAGTTCAAGCATTCAACAAAACATAGTAAAGAGTACGACTTATCGTAAGTATGAAAACGACTACAATTGGAAACAAAAACGCGAACTAATCCAACATGCAAAGGTACAACGACTATTAACAAGAGTATACTAGCGAATAATTGAGAAGATTTTTAATGTTATATACATATATAATTATATTCATGTATAAAAGATATTCGGGGACGGGTTTGGGGTCGGGTACGGGGCCCCGAGGGTATTACCATCCCCGCTTTTGAGTAATGGGGATTTCCCATCCCCATCCCATACCCGGTCAACTCGGGGATTCCCCGGTCAAATCGGGGTCGGGTATCGGATTCTCCGTCGGATTCGGATTTTTTTGCCATCTCTAATCATATTGCTTGATTTCGCCTACGTGGCAAAATCGAGTTCTCCTATTGGTCTAATTTTTTTTCAATAAGAAGTGTTTTACAAAATCACTCCGAAATGATGTAATTTTTTTATTATATAAAAAAGATTATTATTATTATTATTATTATTATTATTATTATTATTATTATTATTATTATTATTATTATTATTATTATTATTAGTTTAACGGCGAGTTAGTATTGCTATTGCGATTTCTTCGTGTTATTGGTGTTTTTATGTTCCTGAATATTTAATTTTGTTTTTGTTTCCATAACATTTTTAAGGCCAAAAGTTCTTTATCGATCCAACTTTTACCATAGAACCCATCAAGCAATCTTAGCCACTCATTTTTTCTTATCAAAATAAAAAAAATAAACTTTCACCCTTTTTTTAAAACTTAAATATTTCGCAAACCGTAAATCGTAAAGCTACAAAAAAAATACCATCGCGACGAGAATTAAATTATCTTTCTATAGACATGCATCGTTATATACTTTCGACGAACTTTTTTTTCGATGAACTTTATTTTTATCGCCCAGAAAAATCATCATATATGATTCGATTTTAACAAATCATATATGATTCGTAAGAATCGAATCATATATGATTTTTTACGAATCATATATGATTTTTACGAATCATATATGATTCTTTCTGGGCGAAAAAAAAAAAAAAAAAAAAATCGTCGAAAAAAAATTCGTCGAAAGTATATAACAATGCATATCTATAGAAAGATCATTTAATTCTCATCGCGATGGTATTTTTTTTGTAGCTTGAAGATTTACCGTTTGCAAGATATGTTGTTTTGAAAATAAAGGTGAAAAATATAAATTGGTGACTATGATTGGTTGATAAGTTCTATGGCATGTATGTGTTCTTGATGGATCTCAACTCCCTTTTTAATATGACGTTATATGAATAAGTTGGACGTACCTTTTTACATCTCTTGAATTAATCAATCATGTTTGATATGTTTATGCTCTGTCTACTTTACTTTTACTATTGCTATTGCGATTTCTTCTTGTTATTTTGCACGTTATAACTTTTTGTATGCATTACACATCCAGGTTTGCTCTCTTATACATTACTTATGATTTGATATTCAAAATAAAATTGTTTTTTCTTTGTCATGCTACACTTTAAGGTTTGACAGGGACGGAGCTAGGGGGTTCCCGCGGGTGACCGGGAACCCCATAGATTTTTTCGATATAATGTTAATTTAAAAAAAAAAAAAAACATCGATTTTTCCTAAATACATCTTAAATGCACCCGGTCTTTCGAAATGTGTTTCCAGTATTACGGTTTATCAACATAATAAATCGTAGTTCGCGTTGCACAAGTCACTAAACCTTTAAATAATATCATATCACTATCGTTAACATGTATTAAATTTATATGATCAAAATTATAACTTTCTAATAACACACAATAATAAATTAAAATTAAGTTTTATATAGATAAAATAAAAGTCAAAAGCTAGTTCCTTTTTGAATCTTCCATTACACAAATGCTAAACAGTATGTTTAACAAAACACCTATACTAAGATATCTTATTGCGAGTTGTTAGGAATAATATAATCGTAATACAAATTGTTTTGTATGTAATCGTAAGATTACAACAACAGATTGAGGCCTGCGATTAGCAGTGTCCTTAAACAGAAATTCGTCCTATCTAGTACGAACTGTTTAGAGGATACAACAATCAAATCAAGTATGAAACTTGATTCTAGCGAATATGATATGGTTTGATGATGGAAATAGATGATATT